>JARQWZ010001407.1:135000-227500 GCA_033150135.1 Gobio occitaniae | reverse complement strand
TTTTAACTTACTATAAAAATAATATTGTATAATTATGTAAATAGATTGAAATTAAATTAAAAATAATGATTTTGTTTTACAATACTAATATTTACGTCAATCCTATACAATACATTATTAATATTTATGATTTATTTACATGTTAAAATCCTTCAAATTCATTGTAAAATGCTGTAAACCTCTGTCCACATAAACACTGGAAATTACGTGAATGTAAATAAAGTAAATTAGTGCACAGTGTGTTCCCAAAATGCACATTAAACTCCCTGCACATACAGAGATGGAGTTGGAGAGAAGCAGCATTTACTGTTAACTCTGATGCTGAAACACTGTAAGCGGCGCACATATAACACAACACAACAGACTATATACTTATTTAATTCACAGCCTTTGATTTGAGAACAATTTGGGAAACCCTGGTGTCGAGTGTTTGTTCTGCTCTTTTTGTGTTTGTGTTCTTTGACTATAACATCTCCTCTGTGTTTGCAGATGAAGTCTGGTGTGCCCATAATGGATCTGCCGTTCTGTGCTTGGTCCAATGGAAATCTGAGTCCAAATGTGATGTTCTCTGGGATTTCCATGGCCCAGATTCTCAGTGGCGTTCACCCACTCTCAGAGGGCAATGCCAACCTCAGTGTGAGCACCAGTAAAAGCGGTTCCCCGGAGTCTCCGGTAGAGAAACCCCTCTCCACACCCTCACCTGCTATTGAGGTGGCTAGAAATCAGGATTACCCATCACCTGAACCTATTCCAGAAGGTAAGACTGGGACGACATCTTAAGAGTGTTTTTTTTTTATTAATTTGTTTTTAATGTCTAATAATTTTTTTTTAATAAGTTGAATGCATCCATCCATCATATCCATCATAAAAGTGCATCCATCCATCATAAAAGTGCATCCATCCATCCATCATAAAAGTGCATCTATCCATCAAAAGTGCATCTATCCATCAAAAGTGCATCTATCCATCATAAAAGTGCATCCATCCATCCATCATAAAAGTGCATCTATCCATCATAAAAGTGCATCTATCCAACATAAAAGTGCATCCATCCATCATAACAGTGCATCCATCCATCATAAAAGTGCATTTATCCATCATAACAGTGCATCCATCCATCATAAAAGTGCATTTATCCATCATAAAATTACGTCCATCCATCATAATAGTGCATCCATCCATCATAAAAGTGCATTTATCCATCATAACAGTGCATCCATCCATCATAACAGTGCATCCATCCATCATAAAAGTACATCTATCCAACATAAAAGTGCATCCATCTATCATAACAGTGCATCCATCCATCATAAAAGTGCATTTATCCATCATAAAATTGCGTCCATCCATCATAAAAGTGCATCTATCCATCATAAAAGTGCAAATATCCATCATAAAAGTTAATCTATCCATCATTAAAGTGCATCCATCCATCATAAAAGTGCATTTATCCATCATAAAAGTGCATTTATCCATCATAAAAGTGCATTTATCCATCATAAAATTGCGTCCATCCATCATAAAATTGCGTCCATCCATCATAAAAGTGCATCTATCCATCATAAAAGTGCAAATATCCATCATAAAAGTTAATCTATCCATCATTAAAGTGCATCCATCCATCATAAAAGTGCATTTATCCATCATAAAATTGCATCCATCCATCCATCATAAAAGTGCATCTATCCATCATAAAAGTGCATCTATCCATCATAAAAGTGCATCCATCCATCATAAAAGTGCATTTATCCATCATAAAATTGCATCCATCCATCCATCATAAAAGTGCATCTATACATCATAAAAGTGCATCCATCCATCATAAAAGTGCATCTATCATCATAAAAGTGCATTTATCCATCATAAAATTGCATCCATCCATCCATCATAAAAGTGCATCTATCCATCATAAAAGTGCATCCATCCATCATATCCATCATAAAAGTGCATCTATACATCATAAAAGTGCATTTATCCATCATAAAAGTGCATCTATCCATCATAAAAGTGCATCTATCATCATAAAAGTGCATCTATCCATCATAAAAGAGCATCTATCCATCATAAAAGTGCATCCATCCATCATAAAAGTGCATCTATACATCATAAAAGTGCATCCATCCATCATAAAAATGACCAAGATGGCGGCGCGAGTAGATCGCGAGGCTCAGCGTCTCTCCAGATTCTGCAATTTTGCGGTATTTTTCTTGCTCATCTCGGGTCTGTTCGTACAGAACAGTTGTGCTTTTACATCGTACACCCGTTGTGAGCTTTTGGATATTGGTTTGCGAATTTCCGACAGTTTTATGGACAATCTTCAACTCCTTCCTGAGATCGCTAGGACGCCCGAGGCGATGCGCTCTGCCCGGCCGGGCGGAAGTGCTAGAAGGCGGCGCTGTGATCGTAAACAAAGGCGGGGTAAGCGTGGAGGTCTAAGAGCTAAGCTAAGGCTAACTCCTTACCGGCTCTCTTTACCCAGCATTTTCCTTGCCAATGTACGATCGCTAGTGAACAAAATGGAGGAGATTCGACTCAGCATTACACACAGTAAGAAACTTTTGAACTGTAACGTCCTAATCTTCACTGAAACCTGGTTAAACAGCGGAATACCGGACACCGCTATTGAGCTAGCGGGACGCCACACACTCCGGGCGGATAGAACACTAGATGGCTCCGGGAAGAGCAGAGGGGGTGGATTGTGCATTTATATTAACAAAGCTTGGTGCACAAACTCTGCTATTGTTGGGAGTCATTGTTCAGCTAACCTGGAGTTTCTCATGGTTAAATGTAGACCGTTTTATCTACCGCGGGAGTTCACCTCCACTATTATCACTGCAGCCTATATTCCTCCGGATGCTGATGCCAAGCTTGCTATGAAAGAACTTCACGCAGCCATCAGTAAACAACAGACTGATCACCCGGAAGCTGCGTTTATTGTTGCAGGTGACTTTAATCACACAAACTTAAAGTCAGTGCTACCCAAGTTTCACCAGCATGTTTCCTGCCACACCAGAGGAAACAAAACCTTAGACCATGTTTACACAAACATGGCTGGCGCTTACGTTGCGACACCCCTCCCCCACCTGGGACAGTCAGACCATATCTCTTTGTTTCTCACCCCCAAATATTCACCCCTCATCAACCGTGTGAAGCCATCAATAAAGACCATCAAGGTGTGGCCTGCGGGGGCAGACTCCACACTCCAGGAAAGGTTTCTAAACACAGACTGGAGTATGTTTGCTTCTCAAGCCACCAGTGGCGCTCACACGGACATTGACTCATTCACTTCCTCTGTATTGGATCATATCAATACCACCATCGACAGTGTTACAACCCAGAAACAGATCACCACATACCCTAATCAGAAGCCTTGGATGAACAGGGAAGTTCGACTCCTGCTGAAGTCACGCAATACTGCCTTCAGATCAGGAGATGCACAAGCCTACAGCACATCCAGAGCAAACCTGAAGAGGGGCATCAAAAAGGCCAAGCACTGCTACAAGCTAAAGATAGAGGGTCACTTTTCCAACTCTGACCCTCGACGCATGTGGCAGGGCATTCAGGCCATCAGCGACTACAAACCCCCCCACTCCACCCCCGCAGCCACTGATGTCAACTTCCTGAACGAGCTAAATTACTTTTATGCTCGTTTTGAAAGAGACAACAGAGAAACTGCCACCAAGCTCAAACCCTCAGCTGACCACCCACCAATCACACTCTCCACCACAGATGTCTGCAAGGCACTGAGCCGGATCAGCGCACACAAGGCTGCTGGACCAGACAACATCCCTGGACGTGTGCTCAGGGCATGTGCGGAGCAGCTCGCTGGGGTTTTTACAGACATTTTCAACCTGTCTCTTGCCCAAGCAGCTGTACCGACATGCTTTAAACGCACTTCCATTGTGCCAGTGCCGAAAAGCTCAAGCCCGAGGTGCCCTAATGACTACCGCCCTGTAGCACTCACACCCATCGTTATGAAGTGCTTTGAGCGGCTGGTCCTGGAGCACCTAAAAGACTCTCTACCATCCACATTGGACTCACACCAGTTTGCCTATCGTAGCAATAGGAGCACAGAGGATGCCGTTTCCATGGCACTGCACTCTGTGCTCACTCACCTGGACAATAAAAACACTTACGCACGTATGCTGTTTGTTGACTTCAGCTCAGCATTCAACACTGTCATCCCATCCAAGTTGATTGCCAAACTTGGAGACCTGGGCATCAACACTTCAATGTGTAACTGGATTTTGGACTTCCTAACTGACAGACCCCAGAATGTTCGATCAGGATCCACCTGCTCCACGTCCATCACACTCAACACTGGCGTACCACAGGGCTGTGTGCTAAGTCCGTTTCTCTACTCCCTCTTCACCTCCGACTGCAAGCCTGTGTATGGATCTAATTCCATCGTCAAGTTTGCGGACGACACTACGGTGATTGGGCTCATCAGCAACAACGATGAGACTGCCTACAGGGAGGAGATCCAGCACCTGGCCACATGGTGCGCTGATAATAACCTGCTCCTCAACACCACCAAAACGAAGGAGCTCATCGTGGACTTCAGGAAGGAGTCAAGAGGCACACACGACACCATCCACATCAATGGAATGGCTGTTGAGCGTGTCTCCAGTTTCAAGTTCCTGGGGACCCACATCTCGGCGGACATGTCGTGGACGACCAACACCTCCAGCCTGGTCAAGAAGGCTCACCAGCGCCTCTTCTTCCTGAGGACACTGAGGAAGAATCAGCTCTCCTCGGCTATCCTGGTGAACTTCTATCGCTGCGCAATAGAAAGCATCCTGACCAACTGTGTCGCAGTATGGTATGGGAGCTGCTCTGTTGCGGAGCGCAAGGCACTGCAGCGGGTGGTGAAAACTGCCCAGCGCATCACAGGGACTCCACTGCCTGCCATCGAGCACATCCAGAGGAAACGCTGCCTGCATCGAGCTCGCAGCATCCTCAAGGACTCCTCTCACCCAGCCCACAGACTGTTTTCTCTCCTGCCCTCCGGCAGGCGTTTCAGGATTCTCCGGACCAGAACCAGCAGACTTAAGAACAGTTTTTTCCCCAGAGCTGTCTCTTTATTGAACTCAAACCCCCGTTGATCCACTTCCCTCATAAACTGCTAACTCTCCTACCTCACATCCACCTTCACTTTGTTATTTGCACTACCGACTGTTTATCACAGTAACAACTGTTTACATATGCATCTTGCACTGCCATATCTTAACTGGATTATGCTCATTTGCACTGCCGACTGTATTTATAGTACCAATGTTTACATTTGCATTTTGCACCGTACTTCTAACTGTAATATGCAACCACTTTCCACTGCACTTTACACTTTTTTTTTTTTTCCGGATAGCTCTGTCCATAATTTATTGCACTACCCTAATCCACTGCTATATTCCTCATATTAGCCTAACATATTATTGTATACCTCTATCTGTAAAATTCTGTTTATAGTAATAGCCATCTGTATATTATATTCATAGTACATATTCACCTGTAAATTCTGTTTATAGTAATAGCCATCTGTATATTTATTCACTGTACATATTCACCTGTAAATTCAGTTCTGTTTATAGTAAGACAACTCTCTATTTATACATATTTATATATATTCAGTACATATCCATGTCCTGCACTTACGCATCCATTGTATATCCTGCACTTGCTGCTATTGCACTTCTGGTTAGACCTAAACTGCATTTCGTTGCCTTGTACTTGTACTTGTGTAATGACAATAAAGTTGAATCTAATCTAATCTAATCTAAAAGTGCATCTATCATCATAAAAGTGCATTTATCCATCATAAAATTGCATCCATCCATCATAAAAGTGCATCTATCCATCATAAAAGTGCATCCATCCATCATATCCATCATAAAAGTGTATCTATCCATCATAAAAGTGCATCTATCCATCATAAAAGTGCATCTATCATCATAAAAGTGCATTTATCCATCATAAAATTGCATCCATCCATCATAAAAGTGCATCTATCCATCATAAAAGTGCATCCATCCATCATATCCATCATAAAAGTGCATCTATCCATCATAAAAGTGCATCCATCCATCATAAAAGTGCATCTATACATCATAAAAGTGCATCTATCCATCATAAAAGTGCATCTATCATCATAAAAGTGCATTTATCCATCATAAAAGTGCATCTATCATCATAAAAGTGCATTTATCCATCATAAAAGTGCATCTATCCATCATATCCATCATAAAAGTGCATCTATCATCATAAAAGTGCATCTATCATCATAAAAGTGCATTTATCCATCATAAAAGTGCATCTATCATCATAAAAGTGCATCTATCCATCATAAAAGTGCATCTATCATCATAAAAGTGCATTTATCCATCATAAAAGTGCATCTATCCATCATATCCATCATAAAAGTGCATCTATCATCATAAAAGTGCATCTATCATCATAAAAGTGCATTTATCCATCATAAAAGTGCATCTATCATCATAAAAGTGCATCTATCCATCATAAAAGTGCATCTGTCCATCATATCCATCATAAAAGTGCATCTATCATCATAAAAGTGCATCTATCATCATAAAAGTGCATTTATCCATCATAAAAGTGCATCTATCATCATAAAAGTGCATCTATCCATCATAAAAGTGCATCTATCATCATAAAAGTGCATTTATCCATCATAAAAGTGCATCTATCCATCATATCCATCATAAAAGTGCATCTATCATCATAAAAGTGCATCTATCATCATAAAAGTGCATTTATCCATCATAAAAGTGCATCTATCATCATAAAAGTGCATCTATCCATCATAAAAGTGCATCTGTCCATCATATCCATCATAAAAGTGCATCTATCATCATAAAAGTGCATCTATCATCATAAAAGTGCATTTATCCATCATAAAAGTGCATCTATCATCATAAAAGTGCATCTATCCATCATAAAAGTGCATCTATCATCATAAAAGTGCATTTATCCATCATAAAAGTGCATCTATCCATCATATCCATCATAAAAGTGCATCTATCATCATAAAAGTGCATCTATCATCATAAAAGTGCATTTATCCATCATAAAAGTGCATCTATCCATCATGAAATATCTATCTTCTATCTATCTTCTATCTTCTATCTTCTATCATCTATCATCTATCATCTATCATCTATCTATCTATCATCTATCTATCTATCATCTATCTATCTATCATCTATCTATCTATCATCTATCTATCATCTATCTATCTTCTAATCATCTTCTAAATACATTTTTAAAAAAATTGACTGACCCCAAACATTTGAATGGTACTGTATTATAAATTATTAAATTAAAATATAAATATATTTTTATACTTTTATATTTTAACATTATTAGATTCTAATAATTCATTTTAAATCCGTGTTTTTAATTAAAATGATTATCAATGTTTGATACTCTAATTGCAATGATCTTAAGCCACTGAAAAATGAAAAATATGTTGATTTATGTTTTGACGTTCAGATTTATGTGCACGTGGCCTATCAAACCTGTGTGAATGCCTTTTTGTGTTGTAGAGATGTTGACTGGCTGGTGGAAGGTGACGGACATCGAGGAGCTACGATGCATAGAGAAAGCATGCCATTCCCGAGGGATCCGAGAGAAACAGCTGCAGAAACAACTGCAGAAACACATGGATTACATCGGCCAGGTGTGCAGCAGGAACAGAGATGGTAGGTGCTCATTGTGTCCCTGAAAGGCTGTTTTTAAAAGGCTTTGAGTGCGGCGCTCTTAGTTTGTGCTCTTTGTCCAGTCACTGTCATCGACGTCTCTGAGCTGGAGGAGAATCAGGTCTCTGAGGACACCGTCCAAAGCTGGTGTGTGGAAGAACAGGCCATGGACATGGACATTGGTGTCCTGCAACAGGTCGAGGAACTGGAGCACAAAGTCACTTCAGCCAGTCTGCAGGTTAAGGTAGGACATCTTTATTTTAATGAACATTTTGGCCATCTTTTCTTACACGGCCGCTCGCTCTAACATTAACCTAGGCCATATCCAAGTGTTTGTGTGGAGTGTGGAAGCTAAAGTATAGCGCTTTACTGCATGAGATGGATGCGCCGATCACTTGCATTTTTTCCTTATAACAGCGGAAACTCTGTCATTTTTGGTCATATATATATAAAAGTAATACATCATTCCAACATACTGTACCTGGGTTTTTCCTGGCTCAAAATTAAGCCAGTATTTATAAGTAAGTATTTAGTATTTAAATACTAAATAAGCATTTAAGCATTTATTCAATTCAGTAAATAACTGAAACAATCACAACAAACTGGCCAAATAAAAGGGTCATAAATAAATAATTCATATATTTCTACATTGCTATAGAATATCTACACATCTGAGTTTGTGGAGCTAATGGTCACGGTTTTATTTGTTAAACACTAAGTACACTCCACATCATTCTAGAGAAAAACGATAAATGAATAAAAATATATAATCATAAGCTATGACAAAAAAATATAGTGAGTGTATAGCAGCAGCAAAAAGTAAGTCTTGAAGTCAAAAAGTCTTGAAAAAAATCTTTGGACTAATTTAATAATAAAATAAAATCATGTGCAGCTTTTTCTTCCAGTGCACAAAACCATGATAATATGAATCACTTCAAAACAGAGCGGCACAAAGTGCTTATGTGTATCTCGGGTAGGGTTGGGAATCGTGAGAAATTTTTCCGGTTCCGGTTCCGCCTAACGATTCCGGTTCCGATTCCGGTTCCATTAAAATTATTAAACAAATAGTGGTAAAGGAAAAAGGCACAATACGCAACTCAAACAATCCATTTTGTGTTTATGACTTGCTCTAAAATTTATTTACAGGTTGGCAATGTCAAAAAAGTCCTGTACTGTACATATATTACAGTATTAATTAAGCCATTCTTGCAACACATTTTTTTTCAAATGAACACCTCTGAAATTGTCTTATTACATTTTATCTCTCTGTCTCTGAATAAAACCAAGTTATAAATTATATTTATTAGTTATATTTATTAATTAGTTGTATATTAATTTAATAGTAATTCAGTTATTCAGTGAACTTGTAAATAATAAATTGCAATTCAGCATTACAAAGGTAATTGTGCCTAAACGCTTACCTAAACCATGGTGACTCAACGGTTGACAATATATATATATTAGTCCTTTCACTATAAATCTGGTATAAGCCCTGTGGCATGTGCTGTAACAAATGTTTTGTCAAATTGCTAGTGCAGCCTCTTTTGCATGTTATTAACTTTTCACATGTTACATTTTGCTTCATTATCATTCATTCTTTGGAAATGAATCCATACGTGTGACTTTCTCTTCGCCATGCTGGTGGTCAACGAGAAAATATCTAAATGTGTAGCGCGAGGGCTTTCAGTGCTGAACTGCGTTACACTCCTGGAAGCGGCAGGCAATGATGAGGTGAGCCAGGGTTGCCAGGTTTTCACAACAAAACCCGCACAATCGCTACTCAAAACTAGCCCAAAACAAGCCCAATCGCGTTTCAGGGGGGCTTCTCCGGTAAAATTCGCATTTCCGGGGCTAAATATCACATAATTGGGGTCGCTTCAACCCGCGGACATGAAACACAGCCCACGGCAACAGTGTTTAAGTAGCCCAATTCCGCGGGAAAACCACGGACTTGGCAACACTGGCTGTCACTCGCTATTAAAGGATACGCTTCCAGCGCTTCGCACACACATTGCACCAGAACCGTTTTCGGAACCGAAAACTGGTATTTTTCAAAAATCAGTTTCGGTTCTGCATAAGAACCGGTTCTCGGTTCCCAACCCTAATCTCGGGTACAGAATGATGCGCTTAAAGCAACACGGAGTTCAAAAGTTCACGGCACAAATTAGAGATGTTGAGCGCACAAATCCTAGTCTATAGTGTATGTACGATATATATTTCTGATTAATTCATTCTGACGACAGGCCTAATCTGAGCATGTGACTGGCTGTCTGAGATTTGTCGACAGCCAGAGGAGGCACGAAATTTGACGGAGGCGGCCGCCTCGTAATTCTCTATGCAGGGAAAACCCTGTGTACAACATACTGTAAAGGGTCTACTTTTATTTGTGTAAACTCACAATAACAAGAAAACATTGTGCCTTTTTTTAAATAAAGAAAACAAAAAGGACTTTCTGCCGTTAGGTCAAAAAAATAAACCAGAACTCTGTGTATATTAGCCTCACAGACATGAGAAATATATCTATAGACAATAGGGGTGTAACGGTACACAAAACTGACGGTTCGGTACATACCTCGGTTTTGAAGTCACGGGTTCGGTACAGCAGTTTTACAAAATTGCTTTTTATTTATTTTTATTAAACAGTGGTTTACTGGAAGAAAAAAATTAATGTCCTTCATGAGGGTTTGTCCTTAAATGAATTAAATTATAACTAAAAGTTTATTGAAGATATTGCTGTAAACTATATAAGGAGCCCTTACTTGCACATTAATATAATATTAAAGGACAGAGCCCAAACTATTAGCCTAAATTCAGTTGCTATTTATTTTTAAAAATAATAATCAACATTCAAATAACACAGTGTGCAAACATGTAAACTTCACATAAGGCAGTTTTTGCATTAACTTCTAAATCTAATTATAAAGTATTTTTTTCTCCAATTCGTTGTTGAAATATAATCATTTATACACAGTGTGTGTCATTTTCATGACATGTTTATTTAAACATACATGAAATAATCAAGACATCATTAACAGGTTAAGTAGAATATAATGAATATATAGGCTAAAATAGTGCATATATTTAGAGAAAGAGTTGATTTCTCTAGTGAACTCACAGCTGTGGACACTGAATGACTGCCTGAGGTAAATGTGATGCTACATTACATTGGTTAGTTTACAGGAGTTATATTGAGGTCTTTCCACCGTTGGAACACTGATTGAGCAATTACACCACATATGATACGTGACAGTAAATTGTAATGTATCCTCAACATACCTTCAGATGTTCATTCATGTTTATTCTTTAGGAAGAGATGATCGATCGTGTTCACAGATGATCGCGCGGCCGCTTGAACTGTGATCATTGATCAGTCACGCCACATTAAAGAGCGCCAAAACGGCATTTATCCTTTGAATTTCGAGATAAAATGGACTGAATTCTTAAAGGGTTAGTTCACCCAAAAATGAAAATTCTGTCATTAATGACTTACCCTCATGTCGTTCGAGACCCGTCAGACCTCCGTTCATCTTCAGAACACAAATGAAGATATTTTAGTTGAAATCTGATGGCTCTGAAAGGCCTCCATTGGCACAATGCACGGTTCACTCTCAAGACCCTTAAAAGGTACTAAAGATGTCGTTACAAAGTCCATCTCACTACAGTGGTTCTACAATAACTTTATGAATCGGCGAGAATAGTTTTTGTGCGCAAAAAAACCCCTAAATAGTCGAATCAGCAGTTTGGATCGCCAAATTTCAGCAGTTTGGCGGTTTGACACGCGATCCGAATCATGATTCGACTCACTGATTCATAACGCTTCGAAACTTCATGAGGCCGTGTTTTGAAATCATCATCACTATATAAGTCGTTATTTAGGGTTTTTTTGCGCACAAAAACTATTCTTGCCGATTCATAAAGTTATTGTAGAACCACTGTAGTGAGATGGACTTTGTAACGACGTCTTTAGTACCTTTTAAGGGTCTTGAGAGTGAACCGTGCCATTGAGCCAATGGAGGCCTTTCAGAGCCATCAGATTTCAACTAAAATATCTTCATTTGTGTTCTGAAGATGAACGGACGTCTGACGGGTCTCAAACGACATGAGAGTGAGTAATTAATGACAGAATTTTCATTTTTGGGTGAACTAACCATTTAATATGTTCGTATGGGAACTCTGATTGAAGTGTGTTTCGCGCTTAAAACAAGCCGACTGTTCACTGTTAAAGATTGCATTCGGAAACCGAAACATGCGTGCCCCGAATCTAAAGCCCTGTACCGAAACGGTTTGGTATGAATACGTGTACCGCTACACCCCTAATAGACAGATTTAAATGTCAAGTGATGGTCAACCAATTCAAGTGGAAAACAAATATTCTCAGATTATGTAATACATATGAATTGAGCATTGGTGCGTCCACTGCGAAAGCATTATCATTAAAATATTAAAATGTTTAGAAAGT
This sequence comes from Gobio occitaniae, assembly GCA_033150135.1. Classification (NCBI taxonomy): domain Eukaryota; kingdom Metazoa; phylum Chordata; class Actinopteri; order Cypriniformes; family Gobionidae; genus Gobio; species Gobio occitaniae. Next base: position 215,329 of record JARQWZ010001407.1, on the reverse strand, counting down.
CTCTTTGCTGTTTTTTCACGCCACATCCATCCATACATTATCCTTTTTCTTTTTTTTAAATCATGTTTAAATGTATGAAATATGATCATCAGGCTTTTGAGGAAGGTTTATTTGTTCATCTCTCATTCATGATGTATTGCATTGCATTATGTGTTTTAAAACTACAGAGCTTTGATCATCATAAAACTAAGCATTTAAATGTCTTATTAATTCATATTATTGGGAGATATAGAGTGAGAGCTGATATGTATATGCATTTTATGTAAGTAGTCTGATAAACGGTTATAAAGATCTCATTGATTTAGATTACAAGAGATCAGAATTTCAATCTTTTGGACATATAAATATCAGCAAATGCACCAAACTGCATATTTTTGCTTGGTTTGGGCCTCTGAATAAAATGTTTTTTCTCTCTCAAGTATGAGCTCCATATACTCACTATATCATACTATATGAGCCATAAAGGCCTGATGCATCAATAAACAGTTCAATTTAAAAACTTTTCGGACTATTATGTCAGGCTTTTACAGTGTCAACAATGTCTCTGTTCTGAACTGCAGTAAATATAGACCATATGAAAGCATTCTGCTTGTTTCACAGGGCTGGATGCATCCAGTTCCCCAGTCACAAAGTGAAGACCTGGTCTATTACGAGCACAAACCTGTCGTGGAAAACTGCAAAGCAAGAAGCGACAAGTCCGACTGTGGCATCGTGCGTCGTGTGAACAATCCTCTGGATATCGCAGTGACCCGTCTGGCAGAGCTGGAGAGGAACATTGAGCGAAGGTATCTGAAGAGCCCTTTAAGCAGCACCATTCAGATCAGACTGGATAACGTGGGCACGGTCTCAGTACCGGCCCCTGCGCCATCACCTGCTAGAGCTGATGGTGACGGGTAGGTCATCCAGATTCACACCACTCGCTTCCTCTCAGGAGCTGCTGAAGCCCGCCTGCCTCTCTTCATGCTTTACTTTCACTGTGTGCTTCTGTGGGTTTATGGCTGTGGCATCTGTTTCCCATCTACATTGCTTCGTACTACACTATGTTTTGGGTTGTGAAGCATGGGCATGAGGCACTATCACAATAACCACGGCCTCATTATCATCACCCGTCATCTGCCCTCCACAAACAAGCACTTCTTGAAATAGCTTCCACAAAAAGGGTCCTAAATACAGCCTGAAACTCTGTTTTCAAGGTAAACTTTTAAATTAAGGTCTGTTGCTAAAGCGAGGTTACAAATGTAGCCTAAATGAAGCCATCGCTCATAGTTTTGATACCAAATATTGGTTTGTAGTTACAGTACTTATACAATAACATTTATACAGTTATTTATGTAACTGTATAATACAATATTTGTATTGTATTTTATGGAAAAAAGTAATATTAAATAAAAGGATTTGCAGACTAACATCTAATAGACCTCACAACAACAAAAAATATGATTATTATTAATTTTAAGATCAAATTTTTGTTTGCAGTTACTGACAGAGATATATTAGTATCATTAAAATACTATTATAGTTTTTATTTATAATTTGAATGTGTTTTTATACTTTCTGTTTTGTTGTTTTTTAATAGTAATTTTGTTGTTTTTCATGTTTTAAAAAAAAAGTCTATAGTTTTTATTAGATTTTTAGTTTACTATAATAACATGGTTACCGATCAAATTACACACACACACACACACACACACACACACACACACACGCGCGCGCGCATACATGCATACATGAATACACACATACGTACACTTACACACACACACACACACACACACATATATATATAAATATATATATATATATATATATATATACATACACACACACACACACACACACACACACACACACACACACACACGCGCATACATGAATGCACACATACATACACGTACACAATGTCACACACACACACACACACACACACACACACACGCACGCATACATGAATACATACACACACACACAATACAAATATATAAATAAATACAAATATATAAATAAATAAATAGATAAATAAATCTAAATATATAAATAATAATATATATAAAGGTGAATTTACTTGATGTGTACCGTAAAATATAATGTTATTTTATGCTATCTACAGACCAAACTCCAGTAGTTCTCGCAAACAAAAAACATTTGAAAAAAACAAGCTGTGCCTCCTAATGTTTAACGGTGATGGGACACCGAAGTAAACCCTATTTGTGGAAAATGGCAGAACATGCTGAATATGAATATGAATGCTCATTCAGCTCATGCACTGTGGTTATTATCAGCATGAATGTGGGGGTTATTGGTCATGTCATGTTTTTCCATATCCAGGCTCCAAAATTAACATGCACTAAATCAGAATAAAAATGGCCATACTGACTTAGCAGTTAGCAGGAACTACATGCTTTAAACTGATGATAATCAGGCCATTGCTAATGCAAGGAAAACTGCTAAAAAATAAAGCATTGGTACTAGGAGCAAATATGCAGATATTTTTTTCATTTGTATTTATTTTTGATTGGTAAAAAAAATGCAAAAGTTTCATGGCCATTAAGACATATTTATGACCTGAAAATGTAGTAAAGTGGCAAGTTAATTTTGGACCCTGATCATATTGTTTAAAGTGCCCCTATTATGCTTTTTCGGATATTATCTTTAATGTTGTGTGTAAGAGGTCAGCAAAGATCAGATTTATTGTCTCCCAGAAAGAACCGATTGTGAACCGCCTGAAACGAGTCGTCAGTTATTCCAGTCATATTTCCTGGAGGAACCTTTGTAGGTTTGTAAGGAATATGCATAATGCCAGTCTATGGATTTCATTGGCTGCCTGTGAACAACGTCTACTTTGACCCGCCTTTAAACCCTGTAGTTTCAGCCGAGACTGAAAGAGTTTGGTCAAGAATACACAGTTTTAAGCGATGCACTTTAAAACAATGAGGAATTGATACACACCAAAAATGATTCTTGGCTCGTAATCATAGGGGAACCTTTTTTAGTGCTATATAGCACCAATTTTGGTGCTTCAGTGGTTCTTCAGCAGTTCTTCAGAGGTGCTATATAGCACCTTAGTCAAAGAACCGGGGAAGAACCTCTGAAGAACCACCTGAAGAACCAAAATTGGTGCTATATAGCACTAAAAAAGGTTCCCCTATGATTACGAGCCAAGAACCATTTTTGGTGCCATATAGAACCTTTTTTTTTTGTGTACGGTAAAACCGACATCATTACTGTTCGCATCACTAAGTATCGAGTGCTGAGGAAGATCCAGAGCTGAAATTCAGATATGATGATAGGCATTTTGGTTCCGACTTGTGCTGTAAGACAACAGACTGGGCCATCTGATCAATCAGAGCAGAGTAGACTTTAGAGAGACCGAATCCTTTATCAAACGTTTCAGAGAAATGAGGTGATGCTGCAATGTATATTAAGATAAATGTAAAGTGTTTTTTGACCTTTGATCCATGTAAACCTATTGTACGAGACTAAATTAGGAGCGTTTAAAATAGCATAATAGGGGCACTTTAGGAAAAAAAATTTGTGAGCAGTGTGTGTTAGTGTGTAATCTCTCTCTGGCAGGGCTGAGGAAGATCTGGCTCCAGGAATGAGACAGTGGCGTAAAGCTCTCAGCGAGGTGCGCAGTGCGAGTCAGCTCTCTCTGTGTATACAGCAGCTGCACAAGTCCATCGCCTGGGAGAAATCCATCATGAAAGTGGTGAGTGTGCTGTGAAGAGTTGCTCCACTGTGCTTGGAAGGAATTGATTATTAGGCCGGTTTGGTGGGCGTTCAGCTTGAGAGTGTGTTATACACACATAATAGCTCAAATCTAGATGGTTAGTTTAGTAGACTGTGGCACTTGGAGTGAAGTAATCCTGGATGTGTTTATCGCTCAGTACTGTCAGCTGTGCCATAAGGGCGACAACGAGGAGCTCCTGCTGCTGTGTGACGGATGTGATAAAGGCTGCCACACGTACTGCCATAAGCCCAAGATCACCACCATCCCAGACGGAGACTGGTTCTGCCCCGCCTGCATATCCCAGGTGAAGCGCTTTAATAGTTCATCAACACTGGGTTTGATGAGACCTTAAAGGAAAGTTCTGTCATTTGCTCTCCTCGTGTCATTGCAAACTGGTAGGCATTTTTTTTTGTAATGAAAATTACGGAATAATCTTTACACAAAATGTCAGTTCATATTGACCAAAAACACCATAAATGCATCATAAAAGTAGACATGTGACTGACTTGTGTTTTTAAGCCTTTAACTGTCGTTCAGTGGTTTAAATGTGGCACAACACTGTTATATGTCATTTTTATATGTGAGAAATATTATTGTTATTATTATAAAGGCCAGAGTTATCTTGATTAAAAATAATTATAATAATAATAATAATAATAATAATAGTAATAATAATGAATGAAACTAAAATAATAAAAACAAATACTGTAAACATGTTGTTATTATTATTATTAATATTATTATTAATATTATTAATATTATTATTAATATTATTATTATTACTCTGAGAATCCTGACCTCTATTATAATAATTATTATTATTATTATCATAATTATTATAGGGTTAAAATAACAATAATAATATATTAATTTATTATTACATAATTTTGATAATAATTATTGTTGATGTAGAGGTCAGAGTTCTGGGTAGTAATAATAATGAACAATGTACAAAACTAAAATAATAAAAGCAAATACTATAAACTTAATAATAATAATAATAATAATTACTGTAAACTTATTATTAATCTGTGAACCCTGACCTCTATAATAATAATAATTATTATTTCTATAGAGGTACATTATTATAGAGGTTAAAGTTCTCAGAGTAATTAATAATAATAATAGTTATTGCTGTTGTAGAGGTCAGAGTTATGGGTAGTAGTAGTAGTAGTAGTAGTAGTAGTAGTAGTAGTAGTAGTAGTAATAATAATCATGATAATAGTGCACAAAACTAAAATAATAAAAGCAAATATTGTAAATGTTGTTGTTATTATTATTTTTATTATTATTACTCTGTGAACTCTGACCTCTATTATAATTATAATAATAATTATTATTATTATTATTACTATCATTATTAAAGGAGTTACAGTTCTCAGCGTAATTAATAAGAAGAAGAAGAAGAAGAATTGTTGCTGTTTTAGATGTCTGGGTAATAATAATAATAGTTTTATTTTAATTTTTTATTATTTATTATTATGTTACTGTTTTTTATTATCCTGATAAACTTTAACATTAATAATAATGTTTAATAGTAATGTTTAAAGTACACATGTTTTACATAATTAGGACCACATATTGGAGGATCAATGGAGAACTTGACTCAGATTCCACTTAAAACCATAAATGTTTTATTCCTTCCAATTCCTCTCATCCAATGCCAATTCCCAAGCACACATGCGTCCCTGAATATACTTGTATACGTGTATAAAAGCTCAAAGGCCTCCTAAATGCCACAGAATGAACATCTTAACTGCAGCAGTGAAGAGATCAGAGTGTTTGGCTTATGTTTCCTCTCTAAACGCTTTGGCTCTGTGCAGGCGAGCAGTCAGTCCCTGAAGACCAAGAAGCCCTTGAACCGTTGGAGCGGAGGCCTGAAGAAACCAGCTGAGGCCAAACGCCACAGGAAGCCATCTGTAGCCGGTGACAACTCGGAGGACGATTCAGGCAGCGCCAACAGCACTCCCAAAAAAGTGTCAAAGGAGGTAAAGAAGAGAAGGACAGAGGACAATCCTTCCCCAAACCCAGCAAAGCAAGAGAGTCCAGCGTGCGTGAAGAAACCCAAACCGGTCAGAGATGACAGTAGAGATTTGGTCATGTGCAGGTACCAGCGCTTGAGATCTTGCCAAATGAGTTTTGTTTTGATGTGCGTATCAATCGGATGTCATTGATTTGGTTGTTTTCCGCTCATCAGGATACTCTTGGCCGAGCTGGAAAGCCATCAGGACGCAGGGCCGTTTCTGACACCCGTCAGCTCCAAATCTGTCCCAGGATACCGTAAGATCATCAAGAAGCCCATGGACTTCTCCACTATCAGAGACAAACTCACCAACAGCCAGTGGGTACCACTACAGTATTAAAGGATTAGTTCACCTCAAAATGAAAGTTTCCTGATAGTTTACTCACCCCAATGCCATCCAAAGATGTCCATGTCTTTTTTTTCTTCAGTGGAAAAGAAATTACGTTTTTTAAGGAAAACATTTCAGGATTTTTCTCCACACAATGGACTTCAATGTTGAACATCCACATCAATGCAGTTTCAAAGGAAGGGCTTCAAATGGTACAGCGCGATCCCAGACGAGGAATAGGGTCTTATCTAGTGAAACGATTGGTCATTTTCTAAAAAATTGTTAAATGTATATACTTTTTAACCACAATTGATCGTCTTGGTCTGCAACGAGCCAGGCATTACGTAATGTACGTTGAAAAGGTCACGCCGAATGTGGGCAGAAGTACCGCCCCATTGTTTTAAAATTTGAACAATCCTCCTTCTCCACACTTTTAAACAATGGGGCGGGTTCGGCGTGACATTTTCAACGTACGTTACGTAATGCCCGGCTCTTTGCAGACCAGCAAAAGACGATCAATTCTGGTTAAGAAGTATATACATTTGATTTTTTTTTTTAGAAAATGACCAATTGGATCTCTAGATAAGACCTTGTGTGGAGAAATATCCTGAGATGTTTTCCTTAAAAATTTAATTTCTTTTCCACTGAAGAAAGAAAGGCATGGACATCTTTGGATGGCATTGGGGTTAGTAAGGCCCCGTCCACACAAAGCCAGAGCTTTCCCTATCCGATCTTTTTTTCCTCCCTGTTTCAATAAATATCTGCGTGGCATGAAAACGGTTAAAAATGATGTAGTATACATGCCAGACCAGTGTGTGGCGCTGTAATTCTGCCACAGAGATTCACTTAAAACGGAGAAGAAGAGTTGTGGCTAGAAGGGGTAAAGCAATGGTAGGAAGTGAGGCAAAATCTCACAATAAAATAACAATAAATAAATTTGCTACTTACCGGATGTGTTTTATTAACGCCTACACCCTAAACCTACCCTTACAATAATGTCCTCACTTTTTCACAAAATATACGGATTGGCTGTACACACGAAAACACAAGGGTGTCGTTTACAGATTTATCCACTTTGGGACCCGGTTTAAAAAAATACCGGATTCATGCTCCCAAAACGCTGGAACCCTTTGGACGAAACGCTGATACAGTACAAAACTTTTACGTATACAGCCAAACGCGTCTCTGTGTGGACGGGGCCTAAATTATCAGGAAATTTTCATTTTGAGGTGAACTAATCCTTTAACTAGTCCTTTATATTAATGGAGGGAACATATTCAGATACACTCTGCATAGTAACATAGTACTAAAAGTTTCTGTTAAATTTTATTTTATTTTAAATTTTATTTCCAATGGAACCATCATTTTAACCATAGAGTCATTATAGTATATTTATAATATTAATAATAATAATAGTTGTAATAATTATTAATAGTTTGTTTTTATTCATTTGATTAGTCAAGTAGATTAAAAATATTTGACACATAATTTACAAATATTTTTTAAATAATTTTTATTTATTTTATGTATATTTTTTTTTCTTTTTGTTCAATTTAATTTTGTATTTTATTAAAAAAAAAAAAAAAAATATTCCCACTGGAACCAGTATTTTAACCAAACAGTCTTAGTCGAGTAGATTCAAAATAATGCATGAAAGAAACAAAATAATAAAAATCTAGTTAAAACAATAAAGCCATGTTTTCTGCACTTTTCCCCTAAATACAAATACACACAAAAAGAAGATTCATATTTAATAATTTTCTTAGATAAGCATCATTATAATAATACATAGCTGGAGAACCACAATGAAAGTTTTTTTATTGTCATGTTTTACAAATGTAATGTACATTTATAACATTATACCTACCTTGACATTAAATTACAGTAAACTATGTTGTGAGTGTTTCTAATACAACGGCTGAGGGACTGATGGCAAATTTGACATCGTTCTCTCTTCTAATGTAATCCATCTCTCAATATATTTTTTCCTCTTTTGGAAAGTCAAAATTAACGCTATTGTGGAGCAAATGGGAATGCAAATATGATATGTTGTAATTTCCATTCAGCACTATAGAAGCTAACCCAACTATTACAACTTCCGTCCATATTTACCAGCAGAATGATTGTGAATGTTTGATTTAACATCCAGTGTGTGTTGTACCACATTTGCGTCTGTAATCACAATCGACTTTTCTTATTGCAGGTACTTGAATCTTGAGACTTTTATTATCGACGTGAACCTGGTGTTTGATAACTGTGAGAAGTTCAACGAGGACAATTCGGACATTGGACGAGCGGGACACGCGTTGAGAAGGTTTTTCCAGAGGAGATGGACCGAGCTGTTGAGGCAGAACTCGCTGAAGCCGGGTCTGGGCACATGAGACTGGTTTCAGATCCACTGGATGTTGAAGAGGCACTCAGACCAGCATTAACACACCCTATCACCTCGTTCACGGGACGGGTCAGGACGGCTTTGGCTTGTTGGAGGACACACTTAAATCAAGTACAGGGACAACTGAGAGCAAAGGAACTTTTCGAAAATATCCTTCCACTACCTGTAAATTATTCGTTTTTTTTTTTTTTTTAATAAACATTAATATTATAGTGAATGTACTGTATTTAATTTGTTTTTAATTATTTATGAGTAAAAAGTCTTCATTTTCTACGAAGAGGACTGCTTCAATGAATGTTTTTCTTTATCAAATATGAAAAAATAGGGAAAAAATTTAATGTTTACATAATTCTGAGCTCCTAGAGTGACAGAAGATCAATTATGATTTCATTATAAAACTGCATTCATGTAAAAACGTGTATGTTTTAAATCAAAAACTCCAAAACACATGCCATCGCCGCATATATAACGCCTATTAATGTTTAATATTGGTTGGTAATATTGTATTCTGTGCGCACAAGACTCCAGCCGTCCAGTATCGTTTATGCCTTTTGAATAGTTGTATCTTTTCATATGTTTTAATACGGCAAATCCACTGTATTGACAGCCCGGGGCACCTTCTGAAAACAGCAGTGCCTTTCAAAATCCACCGTTTTTGTCTTTTAAAACTCCTCAAACCTCAAGTCTGATTTCCACAGGAAACTCACAAGTGTTCATCCAGTGTTTGCTATGGTGATCATCACGATTGCTTCTATACGATACAATAAAACGGGTGAAAAATCCCACCTAAAGCATATCAGATATGGTCTTTTCTGACTCGGAATAGAAAGCAAACGCATAGCAACACCATTGCATTGTGGCAGCAAATTTTGCACATGCAAAAAAAAATGCTGCTGCTATTAAAAAAAAAAACGAGTTTACATTATATTTATTCTGAGGTGTTTCTCTCAGTCAGACACGGCTTCTCCACTATAGATAGCTACAGTGTTTTTTTTTATGTAACTAAAGTCAGAATACTTGAATTATCTTGTGTAAAGATATTGCAATGACGGTGTAGCGTTGTGTTTTGTAGGAGTTTTATTTTTCTCTAGTTTGTGTCGAATACTTAATAAAATGTTTTCAAGCAGCCTGGTTGTGTTTATATGCTGTTGATGCTGCATTTTATGCATGGGATGATTTTAGGAATATTCTTTGCACCTTTGGTTCAGCTGTATTTATTTCTGTGTCCCTTCTCCTCTTACCTCCATCTGCTCTCTTACAACAGAAATATGAGCCTCTCCATTGACCCGTCACTGTTTGTAAAGGTGTTGCGTAAAGCTCTGATATGATAACCTCAGGGGCGTTTATGAGTGGAAACTACAGAGAATTATCACGGGCAACAGACAGTCATGTGACTTTCCTGCAGTCATACAGGAAGTGTTGAGAGAGGAGCATTCAGTGCTTCAATGATCATTCTCCACATGTACGTTTGCTTATTAACTTGTGTATAATCTATATTGTACATGGCTTATTGAGTTTACAGAAATGAATTTACTTAAATGTGTTTTTCAGGGTCTTTATCATCAGCACCTTCATGTAAATCTTCTGCCATCAGGTGAGTTGTTCTGCAGGTGAACTGTAACTATTGGAAATAAATATGCATGTGTTGTAATTTAAGGATGTTAGGATTTGTCAGACGTGCATATAACAGAATATTATAAAAAATAACCTGATTATTTACACAAACCGGATCATAAAGAGCCATAACTAGATTGGGAGTGTACATGAGGAGGTCGATGTGAAGTTCATTTTTTTTATAGTTTTAAACATTTGTGAAGTTTGACAACATTCACATCACAAATTAATCAAATCTATTGATAATACCTACGAATGTTTGTGCTGGACAAGGAGACTTTGTTCAAATAAAAGATTACCATGATAGAAAGCGATACTGAGAAAAACTTTCCTCAGGAATTCTTATTTATTTATTTTTTTAAATTTGATTCTTATTATACGTCAATATTTTTAGTTGAACATTTTATGCAGTATATTAAGACATAATTATGGGGACATGGGAAAAATGCACTCAAATTGATAGGATTTAAATTATTTTAAATAATTTAACTGTGTGTGTGTGTGTATATAATTAAATTAAATAAAAAAAATAATTAAATATAATTAAATATCTATTATATATTAAAGTATATTATTCTTTAACATTGTCAGTTTAACATTTGATCCAATGTTAAGACATATACAGTAATGATGAGGACATGAAGAAAATACACTTTTAAATAATTAAAAATATATATAATAAATAGTGCTGGGGAAAAATTAATTGCAAAGTAAAAGTTTGTGTTTACATAATTATACACCGTACACACATATATTATGTGTATATATAAATACACACATGCATGTATATATTTAAGAATATATATATATGCAAAAGCCTCTTAGCCCGTCTGATGTTTTTCTTAAATTTTTTTTTTTTTTTAATGTATAGGTTTCTACCTAAGTACTGGTACTTCTGAATGGGCTGAGGCTTAGATTTATTGGGTTTGAAGTGAAAGTATTTGATGAATATATTTGATGAGTATACTATGTGCAGAGAGCATTTTCTCAGTATTATCTCATTTTTGAACCAGGAGGCTTTTAGAGGCTTTTGCATTGGAAGTCTTCATATATACATTGATTTCTCAATGTTAACGGTCTCTTAATTTTTTTCCAGAGCTATATATATAACAATAACCCATAATGACAACGTGAAAGAAGTTTGTTTGAAATCCTTGAATACTTATGTACAAGTGATTTTGCACATAAATTTGCCGTGACACTCAAAATTGAGCTCAGGTACTCCAGTTTCCACTGATCATTCTTGAGACTTGTTTGGAGTCCACCTGTGGTAAATTCAGTTGATTGGACATGATTTGGAAAGGCACACACCTGTCTATATAAGGTCCCACAGTTAACAGTGCAGGTCAGATCACAAACCAAGCCAGCAATTGTCTGTAGACCTCCGAGACAGGATTGTATCGAGGCACAGATCTGGGGAAGGCTACAGAAATATTTCTGCAGCATTGAAGGTAAAATGAAAGCTGCCTGGAACTTGCCAAAAGGCACATGAAGGACTCTCAGACCATGAGAAACACAATTCTCTAGGCTGATGAAACAAAGATTGAACTTGCCTTAATGGCAAGGTTCATGTCTGGAGGAAACTAGGGTTACCTCAAACGACTATTTTTATATTGATTATTCTATCGACTAATTTATCACAATAATTTTCAACAATTTTACTTAGTTAAAAACATTTAATTTAATTTGCAACGTTGGCCTTCAGTAGTGTACTATAAAAAAGTATTAATATAAACAAGCCCTTGACAAAATGTAAAACTAAAAGAGTAAAAAAATAAAAAGGTACACATTTGTAAACCAACATAAGAGAATATCAGCAAATACTTTTTATATAGAATAGTGTTGTCACGATACTAAAATTATGACTTTGATACGATACCAGACTAAAATACCTCAATACCGATAAGTTACTGAATCCATACCATGGCAAAAAACAGTAAAAGTAAATTGAATAATATGACAGAACTTACTATTCATTGTTTTAGGGTTAAAAAACCCTAAAAACTCACTTGGCCGGCATGTTCCTGCCCTGCTTCACACAGAATATGAGGTCCGGCCCTTTAAGAGCTGCACGGACCAAATTCATTGTAACACCCGATTTCTCATTCAACTCTGTATTCGTTCACTAAAGACATATACAACTGCGTTTACCCGAACACTCACCAGGACAGATTTTTTTTTTTTTTTTTACAGATTTTTTACCATTCAAACCCAATAATCCGCAAAACTGGCGTTGTGATCTGTCTGAGTGAAAGGCGTGTGCTTCAGGTCAGAGTCCGGCCGCGCCGCACTTTTCTGTTGCTTACTTTTTCCTGAGCTGCGCATATATATTTGACTATTCTGCTTCCATTGTTTAGTGAACGGTGGAAACTGAGCTCACACACGTCCTCACACGCTGTCACACATCAATGCAGATCAAGAAATACTGCTCTTATTAGAGTGCTGTCAAAGTACCGGTACTAATACAATTTCATATCGTACCCAACTTACCCAGTCGACTAAAAATATTGACGTCGACTAATTATCAGCGTTGACGCAGTAGATTGTATCGACCAATCGCGACAGGCCTAGAGGAAACCAGGCACTGCTCATCACCTGACCAATACCATCCCTACAGTGAAGCATGGTGGTGGCAGCATCATGATGTGGGGTTGTTTTTCAACGACAGGAACTGGGAGACTAGTCAGGATCGAGGGAAAGATGAATGCAGCAATGTACAAAGACATCCTTGATGAAAACCTGCTCTGGAACTCAGACTGGGGTGAAGGTTCCCCTTCCAACAGGACAACGACCCTAAGCACACAGACAAGATAACAAAGGAGTGGCTATGGGACAACTCTGTGAATGTTCTTGAGGGGCCCAGCCAGAGCCCAGATTGAACCCGATTGAACATCTCTGGAGAGATCTAAAAATCAGTGTGCACTGATGCTTCCCATCCAACCTGATGGAGCTTGAGAAGAATGGGAGAAACTGCCCAAAAATAGGTGTGCCAAGCTCATAGCTTCATACTCAAAAAGACTTGAGGCTGTAATTGAAGGTGATTTCAGCAAAGCATCGAGCAAAGGCTGTGAATACTTATGTACATTGTGATATTTTTTATTTGTTTTTAAATTTTTAATGAATTTGCAAAAATTTCAAACAAACTTCTTTCACATTGTCATTATGGGTGAAGCGCTGTGAAATACTTCAGATGCACTATATATATATATATATATACACAACCCCAAATCAGAAAAAGTTGGGACAGTATGGAAAACGCAAAAAAAAAAAGAAGTGATTTCTACATTTACTTTGACTTGTATTTCATTGCAGACAATATGAACACAAAATATTTCATGTTTTGTCTGGTCAACTTCATGTCATTTGTAAATATGCATCCTTTCCTGTCATTCAGACCTGCAACACATTTCAAAAAAAGTTGGGACAGGAGCAATTTAGGGCTAGTAATGAGGTAAAATGGTTAAATAACGATGTGATTTGAAACAGGTGATGTCAACAGGTGATTGTAATTATGATTTGGTACAAAAGCAGCATCCAAGAAAGGTCTAATCCTTTAGGAGCAAAGATGGGCCGAGGATCGCCAGTTTGCAAACAAATACATGAGAAAATTATTGAAATGTTTAAAAACAATGTTCCTCAAAGAAAGATAGGAAGACATTTGGATATTTCACATTCAACAGTGCATAACATAATTAAAAGATTCAAGGAATCTGGAAGAATTTCAGTGCGTAAAGGACAAGGGCGCAAGCCTAAGCTGAACAACCGTGATCTCCGATCCCTCAGGCGGCACTGCATCAAGAATCGTCCTTCATCTATAAGCGATATCACCACATGGGCTCAGGACTACTTTGTCAAGTACCACAATACGTAGTTACATCCACAAATGCCAGTTAAAACTGTACTGTGCCAAAAGGAAGCCCTATGTTAACAGTGTCCAGAAGCGCCGTCGACTTCTCTGGGCTCGGAGGCATCCGGGATGGACCATCACACAGTGGAAACGTGTACTGTGGTCAGATGAATCAGTATTTCAGGTATTTTTTGGGAGGAATGGACGCCGTGTGCTCCGGACCAAAGAAGAAAAGGATCATCCAGACTGTTACCAGCAACAAGTCCAGAAGCCAGGGTCTGTCATGGTATGGGGTTGTGTCAGTGCCCTTGGCAAAGGTAACTTGCACTTCTGTGAAGGCACCATTAATGCTGAAAAGTACATAGAGATTTTGGAGCATAATATGCTGCCTTCAAGAAGACATCTTTTCCAGGGACGTCCATGCATATTTCAACAAGACAATTCAAAACCACATTCTGCACACATTACAAAGTCCTGGCTGCGGAGGAAGAGGGTACGGGTACTTGACTGGCCTGCCTGCAGTCCCGACCTGTCTCCAATAGAGAATGTGTGGCAACAAAGACCCCGTACTGTTGCCCACCTTAAGACTTGTTTGCAGGAAGAATGGGACAAAATTACACCTGAAACACTTCATCACTTGGTGTCTTCAGTCCCTAAAGGTCTTTTAAGTGTTGGGAAAAGGAATGGCAACATTCCAAAGTGGTAAATGCTTTACTGTCCCAACTTTTTTTGAAATGTGTTGCAGGTCTGAATGACAGGAAAGGATGCATATTTACAAATGACATGAAGTTGACCAGACAAAACATGAAATATTTTGTGTTCATATTGTCTGCAATGAAATACAAGTCAAAGAAAATTTAGAAATCACTTCTTTGTTTTTTATTTGCGTTTTCCATACTGTCCCAACTTTTTCTGATTTGGGGTATATATATATATATATATATATATATATATATATATATATATATATATATACAAATTAAAATGATTTATATATATATATATAAAATTGAATATCTATTATATAATAAACTACCTATTATATATCAAAATATATTATTCTTTAGTATTTTTAGTTTAAAAAATAATTATGGGGACATGAAGAAAATGCACTCAAATTAAAATGATTTAAATATATATATATATATAAATATTAACACATGTATCTTAAATTGAAAGGATCTAAATTGGGATCATTTAAATGTATGTATTTAAAAAAATGCATTATATTTGTCTATTCTATTTTATTAAATATATATTATATATAAAACTATGTCAAGACATAATGAAAACGCACTGTACATGATTGTAAATGTTGTGTGTGTTGTTCTTATCACAGATGTGTGTTGATCACCATGGCATCGCTGCTCTGCACCCTACAGGACCATCGTGATGACGTCAACTGCTGCGCGCTCTCTGACCGCTTTCTGGCCTCGTGCTCCGGAGACAAAACCGTGCGCGTGTATTCTTGTGAGGACTTCAGCGAGCAGCCCTTCTCTCCTCTGCGCGCGCACGCGTACGGTGTTCACTGCTGCTGCTTTAGCGGCTGCGGCCGGTATCTGGCGTCGTGCTCCACGGACGCGCGCACTATAATATGGAGCACGTCCACAGGCACAGCGGTGGCGACGCTGGAGCATCCCGCGCGCGCTCCGGTGCGAGTTTGCGCATTCTCTCCTGACGCGCGCTATCTGCTGTCCGGCGCGTCTGACGGGACTGTGGCGATCTGGGATGTGACTTCGAAGACGCTGCAAAGGTCCATTTAAATTTAACATTTAAAGGGGTGGGTTTTTTTTAACAGTAGTTGGTGTGTAATGTTCTTGTTTGAGCATAAACAACATCTGCAAAGTTACGACGCTCAGAGTTCAAAGCAAAGGGAGATTTTCTTTTAAAGAAATCACTTTTTAGGGACGGCTGGTAGGGACTACAATGAGCTTCTTCCTGGGTTAGTGACATCACAAACCCTAAAATTTACATAAACACGCCCCCGGAAACACATCAAAGGCCATGAGAAGAGGAAGAGTTGCTGTAGTCAAGCATATTTTTGGGAGTCGCTCAAGCCGTCTCATCCGTCTTTCACATTTGCAATAGCATGTCATAAAGCAAGATGACAACATAAGTTAAGGCCGTAATTAAACTAAACTATACCTGTTCTCTCTTCATGCTGCAGATATTCTCTGGCTCATTTTACAACAGTTCCCACACGAGTGATTTATACAAGACAAGACCCACCCACTTTTTACGATCAATGATATTGGACCCACTCACTTTTATCTTCTCTAACATTCAACACGTCTGTTTACCTACCCCTAATCGAGAAAGATTATTATTAAACACATGTTAGACGCTTTATTTCCACTTTTCTAATATTTTCTTCATTTTTATTGAAAATAAATGCCTTTCCGATCTGATATATGATGGTAAAAGGGAGAAGATTGAGCTCGGCGAAAGCCGGACTCGAACCGCGGGTCGATTTGTGTCAAAACTAGATGCCGTGCGTCTTACCCCTACACTACTGCCACTCTCAATGATATGGCGATTTCCGTAATTTTGTCTTTCCGAACTATACGTTTAGCAAGCAAAGCGGTATATTTGTACTTAATGTAATTGGTGTCTACTCCAGTAAAAAAATTCTGAGGACCCACCCACATTTTTATTTGCTTCCGATGCCCATGGATTTATAGATTATCATGACAGAATATGCTAATCAATGACTTGAAGATAGTTATCACATCACATCATAAATTCATCAACTAGCCATTCAGAAACGTCCTGTCTCATTCTACATGTTGTCACTTCTTCTTGAGTCTCTCTGTCATTGTCTGACTCCGGTTTGAACATAAAAGGCTGAACAGTTTCTGACATTTTCAGTGTGTCTGCGTGAGGTAATCAGAGCTGCTGACACAAGCTCTTGAAGCTCCGCCCACTTCCTGAAAGGGGGTGGGGAGCAGCAGCTCATTTGCATTTAAAGGGCGCGTTTTGCTAGTTATTACTGCTTCACTGCATAAATGATAATTAATATAGATTCATTTTTAAAAAGGCTACAAAATTTAATCAGTCAAGAGCATTGAGTGATTTTCTCTTTGTCTTTTGTTCTTTGATTTACATTAATGACAGACAGCAGCGGGTTTATTAGGCTGCTGTCACTTTAAGAGTTGACGCGGATCTGACATGCATCTAATTTTCGCAACTCTTTACGTTTATTTAAGACATTATTTAAATAATTTAAGACAGTGCTTGTGAGGATATTCGATAAAACGGGCATTATGGCACAATTTTGTGTGTTTTTGTCTGTTTAAGCCTGAAAGAGAACTCAAGTTCTTGTCAGGCTTGAATGGTTTAAAAGCATTTGCATGAATAAGAGCACAATCATATAATGTAACTAGCCAGAGGATGGCGAAAAATGTATACTGTTAATTGCATTATGTTAATTTAAAGTGACCATAGCCTAATATTCCTGCTGTTATTAATGTTAATCGAATAAAGTGTAAAAGAGAAAATAACTCACTGCTCTTGACTGAAATGCTTTTGTGGCGTTAGTAAAAATCTATATTTCATTTAAAATTGTATGTTATGTGTTCAGTTCCTGTACATTTCCTACTTGTTAGATTTAAAATATACTGCCTTTATCTTGTTTTTACATTAATTTGGAGATATATATATAATACCTTACAAATATTAAAATAAACTCTTTTAAATTTTTATTTTAAGGTGTTACCACTGTACATTATGCTTAACATAATTATAATTTTATATATATATATATATATAGAAGCTTTTTAAATTAAATTTTAAGGTGTTACCACTGAACATTATGCTTTACATAATTATAATTGTATATATTATAATTTTATTTATATATATGAGTGTAAAGCATAATGTACAGTTGGAACACCTTAAAATTAAATTTATTAAATAAAATAAATTTAATTTAATTTATTTTAACATTTGTAAGGTGAATCGAGCCATATAGGCTATATAATCTTTTCATGAATGGAAATCATACAGAGATCCATGAAATGTTTGATTAGAGAATGAGATTGTTTATTTAGTCTAACAATACGTGCTGTTTAATGTGTGTAACCTGCAGATGTGCTAAAGTCAGCGAGGGCAGTGTCCTGGCCTGCTGTTTCTCCCCGTGTGGACAGATGTTCATCACTGGCTCCACTGTGGGTGAACTGCACCTCTGGACGGGGACTGTAGGGTCTTTACACACTCAGAGAGACGCTCATGATCTGGGAGTCAACTGCTGCCACTTCTGCCCTCAGATCTGCATCGGTAAAAACCACCAGTGTAGCCTCTCTCCTGCTGTAGGCTAGGATTATAACGCCCTCTGCTGGGGAGAGATGGGGCTTTCCTGTGTGTGTGATGTGGGAAAGTCTCGCATATCCTGCCGTTTGTCTTTTAATATCGTTAATCTGGCCTCAAAATGCTCAACAGGGTTGTTGTAGTTAACTAAAACTAAAACCAGTTTTTACAACCAGTTACAGACTGACATTGTGCAATTACATAAAGCTTGAAACATCTATTTTAGATGAAGCTCATGCAACAAAAATGATCTGTGCTGGGTCGTTAGTTAGTTATTTCTTCCTGTCTAAAGCTACTGTTGTTGTTTCCATAAATAATACATCAGAGTTAAGAAATATTAATAAACTCAAAATATGAACATAGACTTTGCAAAGTCAACAGTTAACTTGAATTTGAGCAAAAACTGCAACATCTTGGCCTGTGCTTGCGTTGTCTTTTAATTTGCTCTCCCGTGTTTGGGAACGGATGAATGAAAGCGATTGGAGCTCAAGATGTGAGATCTAGACGGCGATAAACAAAAGTCTGGCTGAAGGAATCTGAACGAAGAGTTTTTAAATGCTTTTGTCTCAGCCACACAGTCCAGAACGGTCTTTCTGTTCACGTCCATCTGTTTAGGATCAGTTTAGGATTGTTGTTTATACAGTGAAGTGTAATTATAATCACATTTGTTGTGAGGTTGAATTACAGGAGTGATTATTGTGAACTACCCAGATTTAATATATATCAGAGAGAATATAATGTCATTATTTTCACAGTTAAGTCAAACATCATTATAATGATATGTTGTGTGTGTTTGTGCGTGTGTGTGTGTGTGTGTGTGTGTGTGTGTGTGCATGTGCAATTGTGCGTGTGTATGTGTGGGTGGGGGTGTGTGCGTTTGTGTGTGTGCGTGTGTGTTCGTGTGAGTGCGTTTGTATGTGTGTGTGCACGTGTGTGTGTTGGTTTGTGTGTGTGCTTGCTTGCGTGTATGTGCTTGTGTGTGTGTCGGTGTGTGTGTGTGTGTGTGTGTGTGTGTGCTTGCTTGCGTGTATGTGCTTGAGTGTATGTGTGTGCGTGTATGTGTGTGTCGGTGTGTGTGTTTATGGGTGAGCTTGCTTGCGTGTATGTGCTTGTGTATATGTGTGTGTTTGTGTGTGTGTGTGCTTGCTTGCATGTATGTGCTTGTGTGCTTGCGTGTATGTCCTTGGGTGTGTGCTTGCGTGTATGTGTAAGCGTGTCTGTGTGTGTGTGCTTGCGTGTATGTGTATGTGTATGCGTGTCTGTGTGTGTGTGCTTGCTTGCTTGTATGTGCTTGTCTATATGTGTGTGTGCGTGCGTGCGTGTGTGTGTGTGTGTGTGTGTGTGTGTATGTGTATGTGTGTGTGCTTGCTTGCGTGTATGTGCTTGTATATATGTGTGTGCATGTATGTATGTGTGTGTGTGTGCTTGCTTGCTTGTATGTGCTTGTGTGTATGCGTGTGTGTGTGTGTGTGTGTGTGTGTGTATGTGTGTGTGCTTGCTTGCGTGTATGTGCTTGTGCCTTGTGTGTATGCGTGTGTGTGTGCTTGCTTGCGTGTGTGTGTGTGCTTGCTTGCGTGTATGTGCTTGCGTGTATGTGCTTGTGTGTGTGTGTGTGTGTGCTTGCTTGCGTGTATGTGCTTGTGTGTGTGTGTGTGTGTGTGTGCTTGCTTGCGTGTATGTGCTTGCGTGTATGTGCTTGCGTGTATGTGCTTGTGTGTGTGTGTGTGTGCTTGCTTGCGTGTATGTGCTTGTGTGTGTGTGTGTGTGTGTGTGTGTGCTTGCGTGTATGTGCTTGCGTGTGTGTGTGTGTGTGCTTGCGTGTATGTGCTTGCGTGTATGTGCTTGCGTGTGTGTGTGTGCTTGCTTGCGTGTATGTGCTTGCGTGTATGTGTGTGTGTGTGTGTGTGTGTGTGTGTGTGTGTGTGCTTGCTTGCGTGTATGTGCTTGCGTGTATGTGCTTGCGTGTATGTGCTTGCGTGTATGTTTGTGCCGGTGTGTGTGTGCTTGCGTGTATGTGCTTGCGTGTATGTGTGTTTTCAGATGGCCAGACAATCAAGTTTCGATTGGCCTCTGGTGGGCAGGATAACCAACTGAGGATATGGATTATTTCCCAGCATGCAACAGCAGGTACTCTCAGTCTGCATTCAACCCCAAATAAACTTCAAACTGAGTGAATCGACGATTAGACGTTTTCTGTAGCATGACTGACTGAACACACTGACATTTAGCAAATATTGCATTGAAACTGGATCAGAAATTATTGGATTATATGTCAGAAAATAGTACCTGTCATTGTGGAAAGAAAGAGAGGGAAAAAAATGATATTTCTGTGTGTCGTTTTACTGTTCGGACTGCAAACAACTACATGGATGTGAGTCAAATATGCCAAAGATCATGCCTAAAATATCAGGGAGGAAAATGGGATTTGGGCTAAATTGAAGTTTGGTGTAAATGTAGGCCTATGGTTTAAGCATTTGAGCTCTGTGAGTAAATCATTGCTCTTAATTGTTGTGCTTCTAATAGTTGTATTTAAATGAAGACTCTTTAATCTCTAATCCTCCGCACAGACGCCGATGTCGGCTGGCTTTGTCTGTCTGTCGCTGTGGCAACCGTCGCGGCTGACTGTGCCACTGCCTGCTGGGAATGTGCACGCACACTTTTGTTTCACACACACACATGCAGATAAGCAGCAGTCAATCACAGGGGTTGCTGGGATATTGCGTCTCATCATCTCGCAGGAAATTTGGCTTGTGTGTGCGTGTGTGTGGAGGCATGTTTCTATTCTGACTGACGTTATCAGTGACGCCAGCTCGCTTGTGTTTCAGAGTTCTTTATATTGCCTGTCTGGGAGATTGAATTGATTTAGTTCATCTGAAGTGAATTCTTGACTAAAGTAATTGTCTTAAGCAAGCGTCATGCTGCTGTTGAGCTCTTGCTGCGTCCATCTGTGTTGACTGAAAACTGTAATAGTATCTCAATTATGCTCAAATATCACTGTAGACAACCACAGTCTTCATTGCTTACACAAACATAGCAGGACGTGTCCAAAACCTAGTGAGCTCCCTACATAGGTGGCATCCTAACTCAGAGAAAATGGACCGCTGCTGGAGTCTTCATTCCCTACAAATATATTAAAGGGATAGTTCACCCAAAAATGAAACTTCTGTCATCATTTACTCACCCTCAAGTTGTTCCAAACCTGTACGAGTTTCTTTGTTCTGCTGAACACAAGAGAAGATATTTTGAAGAATGTTTGCTACAAAGCAGAGAGAGCAACCATTGACTACCATAGTATTTTTTTCCCTACTATGGTAGTCAATGGTTGCTCTCTCTGCTTTGTAGCAAACATTCTTCAAAATATCTTCTCTTGCCTTCAGCAGAACAAAGAAACTCATAAAGTTTTGGAACAACTTGAGGGTGAGAAAATGATGACAGAATTTTCATTTTTGGGTGAACTATCCTTTTAAAGGCTTAAAAAACCCTTACACTATCCTCCAGTTTCACAGACAAGGCTTAAGTTAGTTCCAGACTAAAATGCATGTTTGAGCTGTTTTAACTGAAAGCAACTTTTAACTTTTATAATTTTTTTTGTCTGGCTATTGAAAGTCTGGGCAATTAAAAACTTTCTTCTGAAGAGATCACTTTATATGATAAAGCTTTATATAAACGTTCAGTTACCATTACAATTATCTCACAAATATGTGCTAACTAATTGTGTTGCAATAGCTTACATACAGCTCAAGGAAGCTTGATTTAAAATTGAATTTAAAAAGATGAGTAAACAGTAATAAAATAAAAACAAATAAACAAATTACAAACAATATAACAAATAAATACAATAGAATAAAGATACAAATGAAATGGACTGCTTTATTTGTTCAGGTAGGTCTAACAGTATTCAGGTAAGAAATTAATTTAAAAAAAAAAAAGTTATCAAATTTTAAATAACATTGGATAATCTTCATTGTAAAAAATGAAATACAGATGAATCCATTAGAGTTACACAAGTTAATCATTTTGATCGTTTGTCTTTTTGTAGTTTGAATAACAAATAACTTCTGTCCCTTTAAGACCTGCCGCACGCATGGATCCCAAACACTATTCCTGTGAACTGGTTACGACTGTATTTACGTTAAAACTCACCAAGATGGGCATCGAGACATTTTTTGAGTGTATTTGACCATTAATAAGATGGATAAAGGAGCTAATTTTTGCACTTGTATATCAGAGGCGGCTTTATTACGGTATGTGTGTGTGCGCTTCAGATGCGAGCGCGAAATCTGTGTGAATGAGTAGAATTATGTGCAATCCCCGGTGAAATTCAGACCTGTCACACGAACACTAACACGCTGTCATGAGGAAAAATCCAGCAGAACGCGCGTTCGCCATGTTGAGAGGGTTAACCGGACTAAATGAGAGGCGGGTGCGTGTCAACTCGCTGTCGGTCGGAGAGGAGAGCGCGGCTGGTATCGATACTGTTGTAAATGAGTATCGTATAGTATTTCAGTATCGATACATATCGAAATATTAATATTTTTGACAACACTAATGACACCATCGACAGGCAAAACACTGGCCTAGTGGTTTTTGGATATTTTGCTATTACACCTTTAAAATGCCCTACTTGAACTTATCCTGGTCTTATCCTGGCTCAGTCTAAACCCAGTCTGTGAAACCAGGCCTAGGTGTCAAAGAAAATATAGATATTTGTTTATCAAACTATTAATTTTTGTTGCTGTACAGCATAACAACAAAAATAATACATGCAAAGTTATAAATATGAATGATTAAAAATAATAAATAAATATAATTAATATAAATAATTTAATGATAATAAATTAAAAATAATAATATATTAATAAATAAATATAATAAATAATAATAAAAAAATTCTGCTGGAGCTTTTTACTAGTTAAATTTTAATATGGCAATTTTTTTTACACATTTTTTATGTAATATAAACATAGATCTGTACTATATTTACATGTTTTAATAGTTGTAAAATATTTCAAACAGTTGTTAAAATATATAGATGTATGTATATATGTATATATATATGTGTATATATATATATATATGTATATATATATATATATATATATATATATATATATATATATATATATATATATATATATATATATATATATAATGTGTATATATATATATATAATGTGTATATATATATATATAATGTGTATATATATATATATAATGTGTATATATATATAATGTGTATATATATATGTATATATATATTGTATGTATGTGTGTGTATATATGTGTATAAATATAATTTTTTTATTATTAAAACAATACTAGTGTTAAACTATTTACATTTGTTGATGTATAGCATTACAACAAAAAATAATACAAAGTTATAAATAGGAATCATTAAAAAGATAAATAAATAAATATAATCAATAAAAATAAATAAAACAATAATAAAATAATTTAAAAAAGTCTTGCCTGTCTTCTGCTGTAGCTTTTAAAATTTAAAATTTAATATGGGTAATGTTTATATATATATATATATATATATATATATATATATATATATATATATATATATATATATATATATATATATATATATATATATATATATATATATATATATATATATATATATATATATTATAAACAAATCGTATATATTTTTATTTACTGTATTTACTACTTAATTTACATATTTTAATAATTGTTAAATATTTAAAAAAAAATCTAATTTCATTTATTTTTATCAATCCTTTTTAGAATTGCATGAATTAAATGTATTTTTGTAATCAAACATTTTTCAGCACATTGGATCCATTTTGTCAGTGCATTATGGGATTGCCTTTTACATGCAGGATAATGCCGTTTTTAGTATTTGGTCTCTTCAAAAGCACAGCCTTTTGAACATCCTTTGCATCGGGACTGCACCTATGATCCCTTAAAATGGCAGATCACTAGCTGGATATTTTCCCACAATGCTTCAGTGTGTGTGTGTTTCTACACAGGTTATGGGATGTCACTGCTGTATACTCTCTCCGCTCAATCTGCTCCGGTCCTCTCCTGTGCGTTCTCATTTGACGGACAGCTGCTCGTCTCTGGGTAAGCCCCTCCCACTCATGACATCACTGCATATCAAATACTGAACCGGGTGAATACAGTTTTGTATTTAATATTTCTTCCTTTTTCCTTTGTATTGCGCAGTGAGTTCAGTTGAGTGATGTAAAATGGGACTATGTGAAGGGACATAATATTTTACCATATTTTAAAACCGCTCCATTGACAAATTATCACAAAATGTCTAATTTGACCTGTATTCACCCCACTGCCTATACTTTTCAGTATTATTATATGCTATAGTAGTATTTATTAATATTTTAAATTGACTTTTATTTATATTAGTGCTGTCAAATCGATTAATCATATCCAAAATAAAAGTTTCTGTACACATTTGTGTGTACTGTATATAATTATTGTGTATAAAAACACACATGCACATAATAACATATATAATATGTGTAAATATCTATATAGCAGGACATGTATATATCGCACGCACGCACGCACGCACATATATATTTATACTACGGGGCCGTTGAATGCTTGAATCTGATTGGTTGATGAACGTTCTGAGGTGTGCAATTATTTTCTGGGAGACGCACAGCGAAAGTAGTTCCAGGCAGCTCTTGACCGCATTACAGTTCCATATCACTGCGCATAGTTAACTGTAATAACGGAAATTACAGGACTAAAAAAAAACACCATGACAGACAATTTTCCTAAAGTTAATTTTAATATTTACGGGAACTATAAAACGTTCAACAAATGGGCGGCAGGAGTATTAGACGGTCCAGATGAAGAACAACATAAACGGAAGCGGACATCAAAGACAGCCGGCAACAACAAAAGACATAAAATGATTAGCGAAGAACAGCTAGACATACTCGAGGGAGAAAAACACGAAGAAAACACCAAAAAAACAACAGCTTGGGCAGTTAATGTGTTTAACGACTGGCTTAAAGCCAAAAATACGTCTCTGGATGAGGTAGAGAGAGAGGGGGCATCCACTTTAAATACCCTGCTGCGAGCTTTCTATGCCACTGTCCGAAACGCATCCGGCGCAGAGTATTCAGTGTCAAGTTTTATTTCCCTTAGAGCTGGACTGAACCGCTATATGTCCAAATACAACATCATTGGTCAATCGGAATTTAAGTCATCCAACGACGTATTCAGGGCCGTCCTCAAAAAGTTTCGAAAGGCTGGGAAAGACGTCAGTACTCATCATCCTCCCATCTCCACTGCTGAAATACAGCGCATTCGTCACTCTCCGTATCTGTCACCAGACACAGCAGCCGGACTGGTTCGCAAGGTCTGGTTTGACATTCAGCTGAACCTGGCGAGGAGGGGGCGTGAGGGAAATCGAGAGTTAAGACAGCATTCATTCGTTATTAAAAAAGATGAAAATGGAGGTGAATTTGTTTGCTTGTCTTATAATGCAGAAACAAAAAAACACAAAAAGCCCAACGATCCCAAAAAAGACTGTTACCGAGGATTCATGTCTGCCAACACAAGTGACCCCCTTTGCCCAGTTAAAAGCTTCAAAAAGTACCTCACTAAATGCCCACCTGATGCCACATCCTTCTATCTTCATCCTCTGAAAGCGACACAGGAGGAGCTTGACAGGCGAGAGTTCTGGTATTCTCACGAACCCATGGGTGTGAACTACCTCGGAAATATGCTTCCTTGCATCTGCGAGGCAGTGGGGTTATCCAAAAGATACACCAACCATTCATTAAGAAGCACAGCAGTTCAAATACTGTCTGAAGCAGGGCTGGAGAGCAGGCAAATCATGTCTGTCACAGGGCACAAGTGTGAAACAAGCCTGAGAAGCTACTGGGCACCTTCAGCAGAAGAAAGAAAACAATGGAGCCTGATCCTCTCAGGAAACAAAAATTCAAACGCCACAGAAAATCAAGGCCGGGACCAACAGGAAAAGACAATCTCCACTACACAGCTCCCTGCGCTTGATCTGCCATTTTCGATGTCTAATTTTACAATTAACGGAAGCGTGCAG
Organism: Gobio occitaniae; assembly: GCA_033150135.1. Lineage (NCBI taxonomy): Eukaryota > Metazoa > Chordata > Actinopteri > Cypriniformes > Gobionidae > Gobio > Gobio occitaniae. The sequence goes on along the minus strand of JARQWZ010001407.1, from coordinate 189,025 downwards.
TTTAATTTCAATAAATAAAACATGTAGGTCTAGATAAATAAAGTTGTAGCATGAATCAAAAAGTAAATATAATACAGCTGGTAGGCCTGCTGCATGATTTTTTTCCCCGTTATTATTGCAGGTACAACAAATAATATAGATATGCCTAAGGCCTTTTTGTGTTTCATTCATTTTTGCAAAAAAAAAACAAGCAAAAAAACAGAAAATGCAACGATTTAATAATAATTAAATGAATATATATACATTCACAAGCTTTTCTGTCTCATTACTGCAATCACATGTGCTCGCACACATACACTACAGTTTGCACAAAAAGGTGTTTTCAGCGCTGACCTGACGATTTGATCAGTTAGCCTATAGGCCTATATAGTGTAGCAACTTAATGTCTACATTGTCTACACATGACATTTTTTCCACTATAGCGAGGTAATAACAGCGCTGTTTAGAGACGCACAGAGGTAGCCTCTCTCTCTCTCTCTCTCTCTCTCTCTCTCTCTCTCTCTCTCTCTCTTGCTCTCTTTCGGAACTAGCAAAAGAGCCGTTGGATGAGACGCGGAAGAAATAGTCCTACTCACAATAGCGATTTAAGTACAAAAACCGGACGAATCCCTTTAAATATATAATCGGATCGATGTCTTGAGGTGTGGTAACCGTAGCATAAGCGGAATAATTGACTCCGGGCCGTTCAATTATTAGAATGATAATGCACACCCGAGGTGTAACACACTCCGCTTCGCGTCGTGACCGCATCACCACCTCGGGTGTGCATTATCATTCTAATAATTGAACGGCCCGGAGTCAATTATTCCTTACATATATGTGTGTGTGTGTGTGTGTGTGTGTGTGTGTGTGTGTGTGTGTGTGTGTGTGTATGTATGTGTGTGTGTGTGTGTGTGTGTTCGCGCGCATGTGTATATATTATACATATACACAGAAATTATATATACATTTCAATAAACAAAAACTTTCATCTAATATTTTATTTTATTTCAGCTTTATTTCAATGAACAGAAACAGTTTGTTTTGGTAAACAATAAAATAACTACTATTTAAAAATAAATAAAATAATAAAGTATGTGACAAAAACACATTGTGACCCATTGCCCAGTTTGACCAGCAGAGGGATCTGTGGTTTTAGATTCTGATCTCAGTGTTGGAAACAGCAGTGCATTCATTTCAAAGACCAGCAAAATCCATAACTTGCTGGATTTGAACTATTTCAAGGGATCTATTTTAAATCTGTCTGAGCTCAGATGCTAGACTATTGATTGAATGCTAACACAAAAGGATGTAAATATGGATTTATCTTTGCTTTTTTATTTTCAGGTCTGTTGATAAAACCGTGACGGTGTATGATGCGGTGAGTGATTGACGTCTTTATGTTTATTTTGAGGTTATCACATCAAAAACACAAGTGCATCCATTAATGACACCAGATATATCAGGAGAAATGTGAAAGGCTTTCTTTAATAACCCTGGCTACATTATAAAAATCATATTTTAAAAAATATATTTAATGCATAATAACCCAGATGAAGTTTGGGAAAGAAACCAAAGTTTCATGAGAATATTCCCATCCATTGATCATAATTCATCCAAACCAGTTCCAATGTAAAAGTTTTGCCAAAGTGCAATTATGATTTGTGTTTAAACCTACAGTATCATCTGCATTTGATGAGTGATGTGTTTGTAAATGGCATGTGTGAACAGGTTTATGTCTAGCCATTTATCTGTGTGCCTGTATCTGCTGAGTGAGGCTTAATGCTCCAAACACTGTTTCTCTCTCTCTCTCTCTGTGTGTGTGTGTGTCTGTCGGTCTGTGTGTGTGTGTCTTTGTCTGTCTCTATCTGTGTGTCTGTTTGTGTGTGTGTGTGTGTGTGTGTGTGTGTCTCTCTCTCTTTGTCTGTGTGTGTCTCTATCTGTGTGTGTGTGTGTGTGTGTGTGTGTGTGTGTGTGTGTGTGTCTGTCTGCGTGTGTGTCTGTCTGCGTGTGTGTGTGTCTGCGTGTGTGTGTGTCTGCGTGTGTGTATCTGTGTGTGTGTCTATCTGTGTGTGTGTCTGTCTGTCTGCGTGTGTGTCTATCTGTGTGTGTGTGTGTGTGTGTGTGTGTGTGTGTGTGTGTCTGTGTCTGTCTGCGTGTGTGTGTGTATCTGCCTGTGTGTGTGTCTCTGTGTGTGTGTGTGTGTGTCTGTCGGTCTGTGTGTGTGTGTCTTTGTCTGTCTCTATCTGTGTGTCTGTTTGTGTGTGTGTGTCTCTGTGTGTGTCTCTGTGTGTGTGTGTGTGTGTGTGTGTCTCTCTCTCTCTTTGTCTGTGTGTGTCTCTCTCTCTTTGTCTGTGTGTGTCTCTATCTGTGTGTGTGTGTGTGTCTGCGTGTGTGTGTCTGCGTGTGTGTATCTGCGTGTGTGTCTATCTGTGTGTGTCTGTGTCTGTCTGTCTGCGTGTGTGTCTATCTGTGTGTGTGTGTGTGTGTGTGTGTCTGTGTCTGTCTGCGTGTGTGTGTGTATCTGCCTGTGTGTGTGTCTCTGTGTGTGTGTGTGTGTGTGAGTGTGTGTATCTGTCTGTGTGTCTGCGTGTTTGTGTGTATCTGTCTGTCTGTATGTGTGTGTGTGTGTGTGTCTGCGTGTGTATCTGTCTGTGTGTGTGTGTCTGCGTGTGTGTGTGTATCTGCGTGTGTGTGTATCTGCCTGTGTGCCTGCGTGTGTGTGTGTGTGTCTCTGTGTGTCTGTGCCTGTGTGTGTCTGTGCCTGTGTGTGTCTGTGTCTGTGTGTGTCTGTGCCTGTGTGTGTCTGTGCCTGTGTGTGTCTGTGCCTGTCTGTGTGTGTATCTGTCTGTGTGTGTATCTGTCTGTGTGTATCTGTGTCGGTGTGTGTCTGTGTCTCTGTGTCTCTGTTTCTGTGTGTGTGTATCTGTCTGTATGTGTGTCTGCCTGCGTGTGTGTGTGTATCTGCGTGTGTGTATCTGCCTGTGTGTGTCTGTGTCTCTGTTCCTGTGTGTGTGTGTATCTGTCTGTGTGTGTATCTGTCTGTGTGTGTGTGTGTGTGTGTGTATCTGTCTGTGTATCTGTCTGTGAGTGTGTGTATCTGTCTGTGTATCTGTCTGTGTGTCTGTGTCTCTGTGCCTGTGTGTGTTTCTGTGTGTGTGTGTGTGTGTGTGTGTGTCTGTGTCTGCGTGTGTGTGTATCTGCCTGTGTGTGTCTGTGTCTCTGTGCCTGTGTGTGTCTGTGTGTTTCTGCGTGTGTGTGTGTGTGTATCTGCCTGTGTGTCTCTTTGCCTGTGTGTGTGTGTGTGTGTCTGTGTGTGTTTCTGTGTGTGTGTGTGTGTGTGTGTGTGTCTGCCTGTGTGTGTCTGTGTCTCTGTGCCTGTGTATCTGTCTGTGTGTGTGTGTCTGCCTGTGTGTGTCTGTGTCTCTGTGCCTGTGTATCTGTCTGTCTGTGTCTCTCTGTGTGTGTGTGTGTGTGCCTGTGTGTGTCTGCCTGTGTGTGTGTGTCTGCCTGTGTGTGTCTGCCTGTGTGTGTCTGTGTCTCTGTGCCTGTGTATCTGTCTGTCTGTGTCTGTGTGTGTGTGTGTGTGTGTGTGTGTGTCTGCCTGTGTGTGTCTGTGTCTCTGTGCCTGTGTATCTGTCTGTCTGTGTCTCTCTCTGTGTGTGTGTGTGTGTGTGTGTGTGTGTGTGTGTGTGTGTGTGTGTGTGTGTGTGTGTGTGTGTGTGTGTGTGTGTGTGTGTCTGTCTGTTTGTGTGAACAGAATCATGGAGTGCTTCTACACACTCTGACGCAGCATGACAGGTGAGGCTCATCTGCTGCTCTCAATCTCTGTGTGAATCCAGAGTCTGATTAAGAGTTTATATTTTTCCACTGCAAGGAAAAAAGGTCAAGAATTGTTAGATATATTAACTTTTTTATTCAATGGTGGAAACAACGTTCCATACGAACAAAAACCCCTTTTATTTCCTGAATAGTTCCAAACGAAGCCACAGGAGACTGTGTCTCCTTTGTCTCCGCAACTCAAGGTGACAAATCAGTGAACGATTTTTGAATCTGTCAGATGAGTGAATGATTCAGTGACTCACACACTTTGACAGTAGCTTGTTTAGTTCCTGAATGAATCCCGCGCTGCGTCCGAAATCGCATGCTAGATAGCAGGTGCTACATTTGGTTTGGTATACCTATATAAGTATGAGTGTGTAGTATGAATGTAATCTGGGCGTACTACAATCCGCAGTGTTGTCAAAGTTTTTGTGTTTTTGAACGAATCGTTTGGGTGAATGATTCAGTGACTCTCATAGACCGTTGCTGGTATCATTCCTGAATGAATCAGTGTTTTTGAACGAATCGTTTGGGTGAATGATTCAGGGACTCTCATAGACAGTTGCTGGTATCATTCCTGAATGAATCAGTGTTTTTGAACGAATTGTTTGGGTGAATGATTCAGTGACTCTCATAGACAGTTGCTGGTATCATTCCTGAATGAATTAGTGTTTTTGAACGAATCGTTTGGGTGAATGAATCAGTGACTCTCATAGACAGTTGCTGGTATCATTCCTGAATGAATCAGTGTTTTTGAACGAATCGTTTGGGTGAATGATTCAGTGACTCTCATAGATAGATAGTTTCTGTTATCATTCCTGAATGAATCAGTGTTTTTGAACAAATCGTTTGGGTGAATGATTCAGTGACTCTCATAGACAGTTGCTGGTATCATTCCTGAATGAATCAGTGTTTTTGAACGAATTGTTTAGGTGAATGATTCAGTGACTCTCATAGACAGTTGCTGGTACCATTCCTGAATGAATCAGTGTTTTTGAACAAATTGTTTGGGTGAATGATTCAGTGACTCTCATAGACAGTTGCTGGTATCATTCCTGAATGAATCAGTGTTTTTGAACGAATCGTTTGGGTGAATGATTCAGTGACTCTCATAGACAGTTGCTGGTATCATTCCTGAATGAATCAGTGTTTTTGAACGAATCGTTGGTGTGAATGATTCAGTGACATATTTTAGGATATCTAACATGTCTGTGATATTGGTTTATTTGTCTTGCCTCAAGCTATAATGCAAATCGATTTTTCAAATTTGCAGATTCATCTATGGTAGCTTGATATTGTAATATTGACGATATATGGTTATTACCTACCACTCAAACATTGAATTGAAGTATCATATAGATTCCGTAAAACGGGAACCAATAGACTAGGCTTCTATAATGACACTGACTTGACTGTCATTTGGCGTTTGAAAAAAAATAAAACCCATGAAATTATATTCATATGACATGCTGAAACATATGCCACTGTACCTGGGATGAAGACATTTCACACGCAACGCAAGCAGAACACGCATGTGAACTCCTGCAGTGTTCAGGGCTATCATGGTTTTCATGTCAATAAATGCACGTGCGATGCATCCCCTGATGTAGAATGACAGAGTTTACGACAGTAGTAGAGGACAATACTGTTTCCCAACTGTAGGGGGACCCAGAGAGCAAAAACTACCTAGTGCTGCTTTAAGGGAAATAATTAGCCATTAATAGTCAAAATTAATGATTGTTTTGTCACAAAACGTCATTGGACTGATGTAATTCCTCTGTTGAATTTGTATTAAATTGTGTTTCAGTAAGTTTTTGCTGAGTGAGCACTGAACGCTTTAAACTGTTGCATCCACATTTGGCCAAATGCTGCTGTTTAATCGTGACTCCTGTATTGTGTTATATTTCCCACATATCCCTCTGTCTGTGTCTCTGCTGTAGATATGTGACTGCGTGCGCCTTCTCTCCCTGCGTGTTGATGTTTGTATCCGGCTCTATGGATAAGACGGTGAATATCTGGAGGGTTGGAGATGGAAATGCTCAAGCATGTAAGCACACGCAGTCCATCTGCTTTTGTTGAACTGTAAACCACACATGAATACTGACACTGTTGAGTTTGCCCCTCTGACCATTGAGTAGTGTTTAAACAAATGTTCAACACAAGTCGAGCTTTAGGGTTATCAGCAGGTTTTGTATTTTTACTCTGTTGATCACATTCCCATTAGTTACAGTAGTTGCAATTAAACTTGAACCATTTGTATAATTTGGGTTCATGTTTGTGATGATGTTGACCTTATTTAGATAATGTCATTATTTTGTAACAAGACGTTATGTGTATGTGTGAGCATGCAGCGATTGTGTTTCCATGACCCACGGGCATGTTGGGTTCCCGCGTCCTGCTGATCAGTGCCAGGCTGACAGATGGCACACAGTCCGGCCATTAGACGGGCACCAGCTCAGAGAGGCAGACATCCAAACATGGAATACAGACACTGTGAAGAATCAAATTGCACAGCTCAGACAGAACAGTTGCCGATCTGTTGTATAATGATTGTTTATGACTTAAAACAATAGACCACCCCCCACACATTCTGCCATTATTTACTCCTTAATCATGGCATTACAAACAATATAAATATTTTTTTCATGCATACATACATACATACATGCATGCATACATGAATACATACATACATACATACATCTATACATACATACATACATACATACAAACATACATACATACATACATACATGCATACATACATACATCTATACATACATACATACATGCATACATACATACATACATACATACATACATACATACATACATACATACATACATACATACATACATACATGCATACACACATACATGCATACATACATACATACATACTTGCATACATACATACTTGCATACACACATACATACATACTTGCATACATATATGCACTGCCAAGATGGCAACGGCCAGCTCCACCCTACTTTACGCTTCAAAACTGCTCTTCAGAATCCTATGGGTGACGTCACGGACACTACGTCCATATTTTTTTACTGTCTATGGTTTTCACTGTTATACAGTAGGGGGAGCTATTACACATCTGAGTGAAGCAGTCACTGATGGAGACTTTTTTCTGGATTTTCGGGAGGAGATTGGAGCTTTAAATTTAATTTCTACTGAACTCATAGGATCTAATAAAACATCTCTGCTTAACACTCTATACTTACGAATCATGAAACTTGTGTAATGAGACTGTCTTTAAGAAACGTAATGGCCAAATAAAAGTGCATCAACACCATTGTGGTAATTTTATATAGCCAGAAAAATTATCATGAATATTTGATATGATCACCCAACCCTAGTGCAGTTTCTCTCAGTGGATGTGCTGAATGTGTACGTACAGGCAGCACATATTAAACAGAAAATCTTTACAATAAAATGGCATTAATGTGTTGACATTTAGTGACTCATTTTCTCTTTATTTTCCAGCTGAACCATTGAAAACGTCAGTCCAAGGTACTGCAAGAGCTTCTCACCATTAGCATTCACAAATAGAACAAAACAGAGACACATTAGCCTAGATCTATATTCATTTGTATTAACTCAGCACATTAAAGATAAACTGGATTAAATATATTTGACTAAATGAGTCTGGGACCCGAGGTAGTTCATGAGTGAATCATTCTTTTGAGTCGAATCCTTTCAATTATTCGGTTAAACTACAGCAGTTCACAAAACTGTTCTGAATGATTCATTAACCACGAAGCACATTACATCAGCCCGTGTAGTTCTCGAGAGAGAATATAATGTCCCTTTTTACAAGATGTAAAATAAGTCTCTGATGTCCCCAGACCAGAGTGTGTATGTGAAGTTTTAACTCAAAAGACCCCACAGATCATTTTTTTTATAGCATGTTAAAGTTTTAAGGGTGAGCAAAAACACGCCATTTCTGTGTGTGTCCCTTAAAATGCAAATCAGCTGCTACCTTTCAGGAAGAGGGCGGAGCTTCAAGAGCTCATGTTAGCAGCTCTGATTACATCACGCAGACACACACTGAAAATGTCAGAAACTGTTCAGCCTTTTATGTTCAAACCGGAGTCAGAGAATGACAGAGAGACTCAAGAAGAAGTGACAACATGTAGAATGAGACAGGACGTTTCTGAATGGATAGTTGATGAATTTATGATGTGATGTGATAACTATCTTCAAGTCATTGGTTAGCATATTCTGTCATGATAATCTATAAATCACTCGTGTGGGAACTTTTGTAAAATGAGCCAGAGAATATCAGCTGCATGAAGAGAGAACAGGTGTAGTTTGGTGTAATTACGACTTTAACTTATGTTGTCATCTTGTTTTATGACATGCTATTGCATTTGTGTTCGTACGGTATTGCAATAAATCCTAAATGTGCTTGACTACAACAACTCTTCCTCTCGAGGGCGGGGTTTATGTAAATTTTAGGGTTAGTTATGTCACTAACCCGTGAAGAAGCTTGTTGTAGTCCCTACCAGCCGTTTGTTGTAGTCCTTAAAAAGTGATTTCTTTAAAATAAAATATCTCCCTTTGTTTTGAACTTTGAGCGTCGTAACTTTGCAGATGTTGTTTGTGCTCAAACAGCGACATTACACACGAAGTTAAATCATAATCAACCACCCCTTTAACATGTCTGATTCATAATGAGTCGAGAACCGATAAAATAGCTGATAGTAAGAGCATTTGAAGTGAACCAAGGATTTTCAAATAGTGGCAATATCTTTATTACTTTGACATTTATCAACACACAGTGTTTTAAAAAAATACAGCATTATATTAACTTTTTCAGCCTGAATCATGGTTTGAACCCATTTACAAAAATTAGTCATATTTCTCATAGTTAGATTCCATTGATGTCGTCTTTACTCTGAAATTAAAGGAGACACATAAGCAGACTGTATTTGTTTAGGTAACTCAGAGAATTTTACTGTATAACAATCATATCACAATTTTGGTTGTAATTCAATTGTTTGTGCAGTGCTAGTTTTGATTATTATTCACTGCATTCACAACGTTGTAGGTCTAAAAGTGAATGAATGTAGCATGTAAACACAATAAACAAGCCACATGTGTTTGATCTGTGCAGGCACGTACATATGAATAATTCATCAGGCCGAGAGCAGCAGCTTTGTTTGGCTTTGGGACGGAAGGGACACATTGTTTGTAACATAATGAGAGATGTTGAGCATTGAGGATGATAATAAAGCACTTCCTGTTTGTGTGTGTGGACAGGAATGAAGCCACTGGGTTACTCCAGAACACTGGTCAGCGATTGGTCAGAGGAGGATGTGTGTGAGTGGCTCCGTGATGAAGGATTTGAAGCTCTGGTGGACACATTCAGGGCCCACAACATTGACGGGGCAGAACTTATGACCTTAAACATGGACACACTGACCACTGCTTTTAACATTGGTGAGGAAACACACACACAAAGCAATTCAGACATTTTCTTGAATGCTTTATCACAGGTTCTAGAAGGTAAAAAATCAATAACCTTCACAAACATTTAAAATATTTTACAATTAAAATATTACGCTAAAGAATGGACCACTGTAGAGACTTGGCTTTTTTGTCTTAAGCCAGTAAATAACCACCCAAAACACCCTAGAAACCACATGCTTAAAGTCCCCATGGAATAAAAAAAAACATTGACAAAATCCACATTTAGAAAATATAAGCATTCAAAACTTAGTCTGTCACTTCCACCAATATGGATCAATGATTTTGATGATATCACTCTGTACTTCAGCTTCTCATCAGATTTTCTGTCCAATCAAATGCTCTCTAGAATCTGAAGCCCCGCCCCCTACATTGCTGCAGCTGAAATCAGTCACTTGTTCACACATTTACTAGTTTCTAAATGGTGAATGGCACATAGTGCACTATATAGGGGATAGGGAACGATTCAGATTCAGTGCAAATATGCTTTCCATTGGGGTGAATGAAGTCTGGTTTCACGTTAGTGTCACACGAACCGCCACGGTTTCGGTCCAGAGTCACAATAGCACAGAGCGGATCATGTGATCGAGTCGGTCCAGAGTCACGACAGCACAGAGCGGATCATGTGATCGAGTCGGTCCAGAGTCACAATAGCACAGAGCGGATCATGTGATCGAGTCGGTCCAGAGTCACAATAGCACAGAGCGGATCATGTGATCGAGTCGGTCCAGAGTCACGACAGCACAGAGCGGATCATGTGATCGAGTCGGTCCAGAGTCACAATAGCACAGAGCGGATCATGTGATCGAGTCGGTCCAGAGTCACAATAGCACAGAGCGGATCATGTGATCGAGTCGGTCCAGAGTCACAATAGCACAGAGCGGATCATGTGATCGAGTCGGTCCAGAGACACGACAGCACAGAGCGGATCATGTGATCGAGTCGGTCCAGAGACACGACAGCACAGAGCGGATCATGTGATCGAGTCGGTCCAGAGTCACGATAGCACAGAGCGGATCATGTGATCGAGTCGGTCCAGAGACACGATAGCACAGAGCGGATCATGTGATCGAGTTGGTCCAGAGACACGACAGCACAGAGCGGATCATGTGATCGAGTCGGTCCAGAGACACAATAGCACAGAGCGGATCATGTGATCGAGTCGGTCCAGAGACACGACAGCACAGAGCGGATCATGTGATCGAGTCGGTCCAGAGACACGAAAGCACAGAGCGGATCATGTGATCGAGTCGGTCCAGAGACACGAGTCGGTCCAGAGTCACAATAGCACAGAGCGGATCATGTGATCGAGTCAGTCCAGAGTCACGACAGCACAGAGCGGATCATGTGATCGAGTCGATCCAGAGTCACGACAGCACAGAGCGGATCATGTGATCGAGTCGGTCCAGAGACACGACAGCACAGAGCGGATCATGTGATCGAGTCGATCCAGAGTCACGACAGCACAGAGCGGATCATGTGATCGAGTCGGTCCAGAGTCACGACAGCACAGAGCGGATCATGTGATCGAGTCGGTCCAGAGACACGACAGCACAGAGCGGATCATGTGATCGAGTCGGTCCAGAGACACGAAAGCACAGAGCGGATCATGTGATCGAGTCGGTCCAGAGACACGAGTCGGTCCAGAGTCACAATAGCACAGAGCGGATCATGTGATCGAGTCGGTCCAGAGTCACGACAGCACAGAGCGGATCATGTGATCGAGTCGATCCAGAGTCACGACAGCACAGAGCGGATCATGTGATCGAGTCGGTCCAGAGTCACGACAGCACAGAGCGGATCATGTGATCGAGTCGGTCCAGAGTCATGATAGCACAGAGCGGATCATGTGATCGAGTCAGTCCAGAGTCACGACAGCACAGAGCGGATCATGTGATCGAGTCGGTCCAGAGTCACGACAGCACAGAGCGGATCATGTGATCGAGTCAGTCCAGAGTCACGACAGCACAGAGCGGATCATGTGATCGAGTCGGTCCAGAGACACGACAGCACAGAGCGGATCATGTGATCGAGTCGGTCCAGAGACACGACAGCACAGAGCGGATCATGTGATCGAGTCGGTCCAGAGACACGACAGCACAGAGCGGATCATGTGATCGAGTCGGTCCAGAGACACGACAGCACAGAGCGGATCATGTGATCGAGTCGGTCCAGAGTCACGATAGCACAGAGCGGATCATGTGATCGAGTCGGTCCAGAGTCACGATAGCACAGAGCGGATCATGTGATCGAGTCGGTCCAGAGACACGACAGCACAGAGCGGATCATGTGATCGAGTCGGTCCAGAGTCACGATAGCACAGAGCGGATCATGTGATCGAGTCGGTCCAGAGACACGAGTCGGTCCAGAGTCACAATAGCACAGAGCGGATCATGTGATCGAGTCGGTCCAGAGTCACGACAGCACAGAGCGGATCATGTGATCGAGTCGGTCCAGAGACACGACAGCACAGAGCGGATCATGTGATCGAGTCGGTCCAGAGTCACAATAGCACAGAGCGGATCATGTGATCGAGTCGGTCCAGAGTCACAATAGCACAGAGCGGATCATGTGATCGAGTCGGTCCAGAGTCACAATAGCACAGAGCGGATCATGTGATCGAGTCGGTCCAGAGTCACGACAGCACAGAGCGGATCATGTGATCGAGTCGGTCCAGAGTCACGACAGCACAGAGCGGATCATGTGATCGAGTCGGTCCAGAGACACGACAGCACAGAGCGGATCATGTGATCGAGTCGGTCCAGAGTCACAATAGCACAGAGCGGATCATGTGATCGTATCGGACCTGTTTGAATTCTGCACAGAATGATATTTTAAAGCGATATGGAGGAGATCAGGAGGAGAAACGGTTAGAGATTAGGAGGAAACTGTGGCTTTACCGAGCTCAACGGCTCTGGACGAGCTGTGATATAAACTAAACGCTATTGGCTATTTAAAAAGGGGGAGGAGCTGTTCGACATGCCCCGCCCTGTCTTCCTGTTTAAGTGGAAATTACATCAACACATTGAATAATGCTGAGTGTTTCAAGGCACTTCAGTGGGACTAGCATTGTAGCTGTGAGTTTCATCAGAAGTGTAGTTCTTCAAATTATACTGAAGAAAAAAATAAAGACAGAAGATGTGATCATTCTCATCTGTGGGACGCCCATCCTAAAATTGAAAATGTATAAAGACCTAATATATACTGGAAACAAAACGTTAAAAATAAAGTTTCTATTACATTACATTTTTTCCTACTCACTATAGTATTGTACTAGACTTATTTAAAGAGAGAGCTTTATTCATTTAAATGTAAATGTAATTTTTATTTATTTTAATACTCTCTAAAAAATGTTGAGTTGTTTCAACCCATGTTTGGGTTAAATACGGATGTATATTATGTGTTAATGAATGTTGAGATTAACATGAACTAAGAATTATTGTCATATTAACTAATGTTAACAAATGAAACCTTATTGTAAAGTGTTATTACATTTTTAAACCCAACGGTTGGGTTTGCCCATATTTGATCCAAATAGCTTATGGGTTTAAATAAACCAACATTTTTAGAGTGCAATTATTCATTTGATTCTTATTTTTACCCTCATATTCCCTCTAAACAAGCCAGCAAGATCAAGTAACACAACATAATAAATCTTAAATGACAAGTACAATTGAAATGTATTTTAATATGCATATATAAATAATAAATGTTAATAATTAAATTCATTAGGAATCATTAAAATAATTCTATTTCTGCTTAGTATAACCTGAATGCATCACACCGCTGGAAAGCGCCTCTGGATGATCCTGACTGTCAGCTGTAGGGAGTTGATTATGTTGGTTATTGAGTGATGCAGACTGCAGGTTTTCTGTCTTTTGTTTATCTGGTGGTTGGTCTGATGGGGTCCTCAGGAGGAGCGTGAGCTCTGTGCTAATGAATTGCGTTTACAGAGGCGCTGCAGTCATCATAACCTGCTGCTGCTGTAATCTTCGAGCTGGTCCAGGTTTCACTCAAGAGTCTGAATGCATATTGATCACACATGCAGCCCTGCGGAGGGAGGGTTAGTGCAGACCAGGCCATGATTCTCACATCTCTCTCTGAGAGAAACACATCTTATCTGTGGGATCTCAACCTGAGAGAGATGACCATCGGTAACATGCTAATGAGGGTAGTTATTTTTCAGTAGAATATTTTCTTCTGTACTAGCTTAATATACAGAGAGGACTTTAACGGTGCATTCAAGTCCTCTCATGAAGTTCATATTTACGAGTTGAGAAGTCGTAATGCTGACGTCAGGTGCGTTCAAATCACTTTGGTCGGAGTAAGATGGCGACGTACGGCGATGTAAAAAAATTAGCACGATTTTTAAGCTATACTTCTACAAAATGTTGAATAATAAATAATGTGCATTAGGAGTGTTTTTGCTTTTTTATGTTCTATTTTAATTTAAGAAGGTGCATGCATATAGACCGATAGATTTCACCCAAAAATTTAAATTAGCCCATCATTTACTCACCCTCAAGTCATCCTAGGTGTATATGACATTCTTCTTTCAGACGAATAAAATCTGAGTTATATTAAAAAAAGTCCAGGCTAATCCAAGCATTAGAATTTGATTTATAGTTGCTCTGTTTTTGAAGTCCATAAAAAGTGCATCTGTCTGTCAAATAACTGCTCCACACGGCTCTGGGGTGTTAATAAAGGCCTTCTCTGAAGCGAATCGATGCGTTTGTGTAAGAAAAAAATCCATATATTTAAAACTTTATCAAGTAAACTTTCGACCGACCGCCTTCCCTGTTCAATTTATGGAAAAATTATTGAAAGTTCCCCTGCCAATCGAAAGACTAACGCGACCAGGTCCGCTCGTCATGACGTCACGTACACATCTTGAGTTTCACTTTCAATATTCAACACATTTCCATGGAATGCGGTCGGTCGAAAGTTTACTTGATAAAGTTATAAAGATGAATATTTTTTTTACACGAACGCATCGATTCGCTTCAGAAGGCCTTTATTAACACCCCAGAGCCGTGTGGAGCAGTTATTTGACAGACAGATGCACTTTTTATGGACTTCAAAAACAGAGCAACTATAAATCAAATTCTAATGCTTGGATTAGCCTGGACTTTTTTTAATATAACTCAGATTTTATTCGTCTGAAAGAAGAATGTCATATACACCTAGGATGACTTGAGGGTGAGTATATTATGGGCAAATTTTTATTTTTGGGTGAACTATCCCTTTAAGATATTACGGATTTATGAATCAACCACTCTTTTTACAATATTCCTGGTCTACTGATATTTATGATATTCACTTCAAATGTTACTATGCTCATGATAACTTTCGTTAACTCTACAATAAGTAAATCCACTTCACCAGATGATTACTCTTCAACAGCGATGCCATAGAAATATGGCCGCGTGCTTGAAGCTACGTCACACCGCGTTTGCATGCTGGGGTGGCACCGCCATCTTAACTCTTTCCCTGCCAGCATTTTTTTATAAAGTTGCCAGCATTTTCACAAAGATTTCATGGCCCCAGAATATTTTGTTGTATGAATATCTGAACACGCAATATATATAAAAAACTCTGCTTCTAAACAAATAAACCTGTTTTATTCTAGCTTCATGCATTCCTTTTTATCAACACTTGAATGTGCGTAAATTTCATTAAAAAGCAACGTTTTGAGCAAAAAGCTGAGAAAATCGCGTTTTTGTCATCCATACATGTTGGATTCACATCCAGATCAGTTTCAGAGCGATGATCAAAACACAGATGGAGTCCATCAACAAAAGTTTCACAGTCCTGTAGCTCGTCCTGGGGCGACATTTCATTCAGTAACATTAGGCAGTTTTGATTTATATCCTGTTTAATGTTGATGATCGCGTTATTTTACATATGCATATGATTACATATGATATCACTTGTTTTGGCTTCTTCTTCACTTGTGTTTTGATCAGGAGATTCAGTACTCGTTCAGGAGATGTGTAATAGCGCCCCCTACTGTATCACAGTGAAAACAATGGTGGGGAAAGAGTTAAAGGTCCTGTTCTTCGTGATCCCATTTTTTAAACTTTAGTTAGTGTGTAATGTTGCTGTTAGAGCATAAATAATACCTGTAAAATTATAAAGCTCAAAGTTCAATGCCAAGCGAGATATTTTATTTGACAGAAGTTCCCTTTCAAAGCCTACAGCGAACGGCCGGTTTGGACGACATCCCTGTACATCCTGCTTTAATTACGTCAGTAGAACAGTTTGTCGACTAACCTCCGCCCACAAGAATACGCGAAAAGGGGGCGTGGTCTTGTTGCTCCCTGGTGGAGAAGAGGAAGTGTTGCGTTCGGTTCGGTTCGGTTCGGTTCGGTTCGGTTGCGTTTGTCGCCATGTCATTCAGACGCTGTTATTTTCATCCCGGAGTCAAATCACCTTTGTTTGGCCTTCAGCGGCTGTAGTTTGAGCGCGTTCATCTCCCCGTTATGGTAAGAGGCGTGACCAACGTGCGCTAAGCTGCTGTCGAATCACAACACGGGAACCGCTGGCACAATCAGAACTCGTTACGTATTTCTGAAGGAGGGACCTCATAGAACGAGGAAATTCTCAGGCCGTTTTGAGGACAGTGAAAACAGCGGTATACAGATAAGTAAATTGTGTGAAAAATACTGTGTTTTTTTACACATGAAACATGAACACATGTTATATTGCACACTGTAAACACAATCAAAGCTTAAAAAAAAACACGAAAAACGGGACCTTTAAGAGGGTCGCCCTCTGATGCTGAAATTATTACTGTTACCTGCTTACCTCTTGTTTTGTTTTAGCCATTAATTTAAATATTCACATTCTTCGTGGTATTGTTTGCAGGGAAGAGAGAAGCTATTTTATTGCATTTCATTGCATGATAATTGAATTTTTTCACTTTAGTTTTGCAGAATTCCATTCACAAAACAGTGATATTTTATGTTAGTAAGTGGTGTTAAAAATGTGTGGTCTGTTGTGGATTGGGTGTAAGGGCCACTTTGTAGTCCCAGTCTGCCCTTGTTAATGTCAGTTGCACTAGTTCTATACATGTCAACAGTAACACAATTCCTCTGTCCTCAGACTGGTGTATTTCTATGTCATTTGTTTTGTTTGGTAACCTGTGATGGCCAAATATATTGGGAATTTCACAGAAGTTAAGCAAACCATGTTGCAGTGCAGTGGGTCATTTACAGAAGCTGAACATTGTGCTAAACATTTCTCTGTCCTGCAGAGTCGGTGGGTCTCCGGGGTCGAGTCTTGAGGAAGATCAAGGATCTGAAGTCTTCACTGCTGGACTCTGACGGGCCACATGAGTTCCTCTGTCCAATCACCAGAGAGCTCATGAAGGACCCTGTCATTGCTGCAGGTAGGATGTGGATTGAAGTTAGTTTGTACTGATCACAGACTTAATATAAACACAGTTGTTAATACTTGATTTCAATATGCATGTAATTCCTGTTCACTCAGTCCAAACTAAATCAGTTTGTGAAATTGGAAATCACAATGCAATGCATGTACTTCTGTTTAACCGGTGTGTGTTATGAACAGATGGATATTCCTATGAAAGGGAGGCGATCGAGAGCTGGATCAACACCCCCAATCGCTCAAGCCCGATGACTAACCTGCCTTTACAAACCACTATACTGACCACCAACAGAAGCCTGAAGATGGCCATACAGCGCTGGAAGTCCAGCCAGTGACCGCAGTTTGCTTTGTGTAAATGTGGCCGATTTTCTTTAATAGACAGAAAAGCTCTCGTCTTCGATGCTGATTATTCTCATTGACAACATTAAACATCAGAACTTAAACCTAAAGTAGTGATGAGTGTTTTCTAATCTCTGCGTTATTAAGTCACCTTTATTTATACAGTGAAGCTTCAAACCAGTGATTCACAGCGCAAATCGAACCGCCAAAGTCACGTGATTTCCTTAAACGAGGCTTCGTTGCATCACAACTGTTTTGAAACATTTAGAAATTTCAATGGTTTGCGTGAGGGGGCGATGATCTATATAGTTTTTACTGGATCTTGAATCAGTTTTATACATTTGTAGACATTTTTGTATACAAACTTTGTATAATAAAAGGAAAGTTGTAGTTAAAAGGACAGTTCACTCAAAAATGAAAATTACCCCATTTACTCGCCCTCAAGTCATCCTAGGTGTACATGACATTCTTCTTTCAGACGAATACAATTGGAGTTATTTTTAAAAATGTCCTGGCTCTTCCAAGCTTTATAATGGCAGTGAATGGCTGTTTTTGTTTTGAAGTCCATAAAAGTGCATCTATCCATCATATAACTGCTCCACACGGCTCTGGTTAATACAGGCCTTCTGAAGCAAAGTGGCGTGTTTGTGTAAGAAAAATCAAAATTTTTAAAACTTTACAAACTGTAATCTCCAAGTAACTGTCGTACGCGCGTTTACGAGAGACTAACGTAGGACGCTCCGGTGAGAATATGCTATTTCTTGCGAGAACTGCGTTTTGTTTTCCTCTATCCTCTGCACTTTTGCGTTTGTCACCAGAACTTACGTCATACGCTGGAACATGTGTACAGGTCTCTCGTGAACGTGCGTACGACAGTTAGCGGAAGTTTTATGGATATTATTCTTACACAAACGCATCACTTCGCTTCAGAAGGCCTTTATTAACCCCCTGGTTTTTGGGTGAACTATCCCTTTAATAGTCTCTTGTTGGCTTGATTAACCAAGCTCTCTACTTACAATTTAATAAAATTACAGATTATACAAACATTTCATATTTAATGGTATTAGATAATTGGTTAATTGCATTTAATAGATTACACTTTCAATAAAACATCTGCAATTGATTTGTAAAAAGTGTTTTTATGCATGTTTTTGGCTGTTTTCACTGCATGGGGGTTATTTGCAACAAACTTCCATATTTTGTAAAACTGGTTTTATTTTTTATTTTATTCATTTAAAATAGTTAGGTTAGCTGATTACCTTAAAGTCCATAGATATCGCCGTCAGTTCGTACTGCCGTTAACACTTTCTCTGACAAGTGAACGCAATGAGATCTGTCCCCCCCAGGAATCGGGTCTCTTTTAGGACCTGATCAAATGCCTGATCAAAAGTTATTATTGCGATGTCTTGACTAATTATAACCTATTTAACTATTGTATGATGTTTATTACATTGTGCAATGTAATGTGTGAAATATACAATGAATGCCTGTTTATTGCATAATAAAACAAACTATGTTCTGTAAAAGTAGCCTAATTTAATATTAAGTGTACACAATAATAGTCATGTGGTACAGTATAGGCTACAATAATACTTTTAATAAACTAATTGTCATGCTAAGTACACCCAAACATTCACTTGAAACATGTAATTGGGACCTATGTTGGAAGCAAAAAACATCCCTAATATAAGCTAAGCTAGCAGGCTAATCGGGTAGATTGTGTTTGACTTGTTTATACAGCTCTAGTCACCGCTGTGCTTTCTGTGTGACAGCTAACAATGGCCTGACTCAGCCGAGGGTAATTTGAGGTGTTGAAGTTGAACAGGCAGTGCAGAAGTCAAGCTAATGTACCTGGATTTAAATAGAGCTGTTAGATGGGAGTCAGAAAGACATTTAACTGCACAAATTAAATGCGTTTTTACTCAAAATGGCACACGAACAGAACATTGCTGAGCATTCTGGGAAAAGCTTTTACCAAATCCACACATGTTAGTATCAAGAAGAATAAGGGAAATAAGGCAAACTCTCATGAATCTGAATTTATCTATCATGCTATTAAAAGGATAGTTCACCCAAAAATACAAATTCTGTCATTAATCGCTCACCCTCATGTTCAACCATTAAGACTTTCGTTCATCTTCTGAACACAAATGAAGATATTTTTGATGAAATCTGAGAGCTTTCTGTCCCTCCATTGACAGCTACGCAACTACCACTTCTTTTACGCTTCAAAAAGTTCATAAAGAGATTGTAAAACTAATCCATATGAATCGAGAGGATTAGTCTAAATCGCTTTATGATGAACAGATTGAATTTAGGCCTTTATTTACATCTATGAACTATCCGTAAAGGGATCATATTATGATGCTTTTCATGTTTTCCTTTTTCTTTAGTGTGTTATGTAGCTGTTTTTATAAGATCTACAAATTTACAAAGCTCAGTCTCCCATAAAAAGATTTATTCTATGTAAAAGAGAAGACCAATTCAGACCTAGCTAAAATGCCTCGATCGAATTGACCCTTTTCACATTTCCGGGTTTCTCAGGAGCGGAAGTTGTCATTAAACTTTTATAGGGGTGAATGAGTGACTTTAAATATATTTCCCCTGTTCCCATTTGCTGAAATAAAAAAAAACTCCACAATAATTTTTTCACAACTTTCAAAAGAGGGGGAAAAAACGTCAATTTTACTGTCACTCCCCACAGCAGCCGAAACACCTTTGTTTGTTTTTTTGTAATTTAATGCAAAGGTAATATAATACAAAGTATAGTGCTATAAATGTAGATACATTTCTTTAAAAAATTTAAATATTAAAAACTTAGGAGGATTTACGATGCTGATGACCGTTAAAACCCTATTTTTTTTACGGTCTATGGTTAAAACTCCCTCCCTCACGTCACTAAGTGGAAATATTTGCATAATGCCGCCCAAATGCACACGCAAAGAAAGAAGGCGTGGCTTCAGTTGTTGTCTCCGCCATTTTGTGGCGATGCTGTGTGTTTCTTCCGAGAGTGGACGCAATTAGTAAACGGTGGTTAATATTTATTTACAACACCGTTCCAGAACAGTACAACCCAAATGTTCGTGTGTGTGCAGCATATTTCACGGAGGACAGTTTCCTGAACCTGGGAGAGTACAAGGCCGGATGTGGACAAAGGCTATTCTAAACAAAATTGGGCCATCTAGCGCTTCTGAATCAGAGCCTTGTAAGTATGTTTTATTATTTGTTCAAGTATTATTTGCTGTTGACTGTTCAAATGTGGAGTTTAGTAAGTGTAGGGTATCTCGTAGTGTTTGTTTGTCGTTCTTGCGATCTAAAATGCAGAGATTTAGGTTTTTGTTTATATATTTATGTTTACAAACATAGTGTCCTCTGTTCTCCGCGTATAACTTGTGTTGAAAAGATGACAAACATAGATGTGTCCAGTTTCACACTGGCCGCTCAATCATAGCTGAAGATGCGCGCGCATATTGTGCTTTCAAACTGGCGGCGTTTAGTCACGGCTTTCAGAATCCGACTCGTGCTCGAACTGATACGGTAAAATTATAGACTGTTAAAAAATATGGACGTAGTGGCCGTGACGTCACCCATATTTTTCTGAAGAGAGTTTTTGAAGCCTCAAACCCGGCCGTTACCATTTTGGCAGCGCGAAGCTCCCTGACAACTGACAGCAGGCAATCCACCTGCCACTCAAAATGGCCGCCCCTTAACTATGCAGAACTTTAAAGGGTTACTTCACCCAAAAATGAAAATTCTGTCATTAATTCCTTACCCTCATGTCGTTCGACACCCGTTAGACCTTTGTTCATCTTCCGAAGATATTTTAGTTGAAATCCGATGGCTCAGAATTGGCAGCAATGACATTTCCTCTCTCAAGACCCATAAAAGGTACTAAAGACGTCGTTACCAGTGTTGGGGGTAACATTACAAGTTATTAGAGTTACCAGATTATTTTTTTCAAGTAACTAGTAAGTAACGCATTACTTTTCAAATGTACAACAAAATATCTTAGTTACTTTTTCAAAAAAGTAACGCAAGTTACTTTTTCACATTTATTTGACTGACAGCTCTCCTGCCCCCATGTTGAGAGTAAGTGCAGAGGCGTGTGTGTAAATATGATGGTTATTGTATAGTTCTAGACTAAATGAGAGCATTTATTCATCTCACTTGCACAATAAAGATTCAGTACTCCTCAAAATTAATAAAATCAGTCAAATGCAAAAATCAGAATACTATGCAAACCTCCAATAATTAAATGTTAAATAAAACAAATATTTTTATGCATTTAATCTACCTTTATTGACCAATGTCGTGATGCTGACCTTTGATGATTCAGTTAAGCCATGAGCAAAAATTACTAGATTTTTTTGTTTTTATTGGTAAAACTTTTTTCTCCTGCGTCCTATTCTTACATTATGGCAGCACAGCAGAGCTGCGCCCTCTACTGTTGCATTTTTACCTCAGCCTGAGGCTTATTTCAATTTTGGTATGAAGAGGTCTTTAAAGGGGCTATATGCAACTTTTTCCCCAAAATAAACGTAACAATAGCCTTTTTATTTTACCATTTATGACTCAAACATCTCCTGATGAGCATACTGACACCTTGTCCGCTCACAGTGGGTGCACCTATAAGCCTGTATCCTATTTTTCCTATTTTCTGGCGGGTCGTCTTTTCCCGCGCTGTCTGCGGATGTGACGTCACCACCGCTGCGAGAGCGAGCAGAAAATGAGAGCAGTTCTGTTTTTTGGCCACAGGTGTCAGTCGCGAGTTTAAATTTCAGAAAAACGCATATAGCCCCTTTAAATTTGCACAAAAATAGAACTTTTTTGTTATTAAAAAAACAAGCCCAGCCCAGGTGAGAAAAAGTAACGCAAAGGTAAAGCAAAAGTAACGTAACTCATTACTTTTCTTAAAAAATAACTAAGTAACTCAATTAGTTACTTTTTAAGGGAGTAACGCAATATTGTAATGCATTACTTTTCAAAGTAACTTTCCCCAACACTGGTCGTTGTGTGTAAACATGCGTTTTTCTGCTGTAAAGTTGGGCATTTTAACATGAGCTCAATGAGATTCTGCTCCTTCTGGAGTCTGTCTCTAGTGGCCAGTCGATGAATTCACATAGTTTACAAGCAATGTCACACGCTTATAGGAACACCCACCTGGAGGACAAAACAAGGCTTTCCTCCATTGCCCGCCTGTCCCATGAGGCCATGGGAGAGGATTTATGAATGACAGGTATTCCCCCTCCCTCCCCAAACCAGTTCAGTGGAAATCCCGCCCTGCAACCAGTTTCATTGGCTGAGGTTACAGTGATTTAGGGATCGTTATTGTGATTGACATGGCCATTGAAATGTTTAGAATCGGCTCCAGGAGGGATTTCCGCTGAACTGGTGGTTTGGGGAAAAAAATCACGCGAATGGAATGACAGTGACGTAACTGACGCTGGTAGATCACATGACAATGACAACATGGCGGGTGTAGTACGTCTGAATTTCATTCATACTACACTCATTCATACTATATAGAATAAAACATACTTTTTAATGGTCATGAAGAAATTAAATATTAAAAATAAGTACCTACTCGAGAGAGTATGTGATTTCGGACGCAGCCTTTTTATTTAGTTAATGTGTGATGCAACATCAGTGATCAGAAAAGCTTATTTATTTTATTTATCTTAAACGTTTTAAGTCTTAACCTTCTAGTCCAAATTCGGTGCACTGCTGCAGTTTAACACTTCAGTTATTAATAAATAAATATATACGTTTTTTTTTGGGGGGGGGGGTGTATTTCCCATAGATTTATCATGGCAGGAATGAATGAATTTTAAATACAGAATGAAACAGATCGCAACTCATAAGGCAGAAATAATATACCAGGGCTCCAGAGTGCGACTAAATGGTCGCATTTTGCGACTAAAATTTGAGTGTGCGACTGAATTTTACATCGCGACCAGTAAATTTGCCTGCGGTCGGTACTGGAGAAATAAAGTAAATACACTTACTAAATATAATTGATAGACGTTATGACTGGCAAATTCTATCTTTGCCAGCCGTTTCTATATGAGATAATATTAAACCATTTGTCCGTGATGCATTTTTGCCATTCGCAATCCAGAAGAGAGAGAAAGCGAGCGAGCTACAGCGAACACAACACCACAGTCAGCTTAATGAGTGACGATGGCCAAGAGAACTACACAAAAGTTTAGTCTGCTTAAAATTTAGGGATGTGCTGTGGTATTAATCTAATTTTATTTTCGATTTTGGCTTCCAAAAATTATAAAAAGATGGTATGAGGTAAAACTATTCCGTGTTCAGTGCAGAGCTGCCAACTGTCACGCATTGGCCGTGAGACACACGCATTTGATTGGTTTCACACGCTCACACGCCACACCCCCGATTTCTCACGCTGAAGTGTCACCTGGTCGGTCAAATGCCTGATAGATGAGTTTATCTATAGATCTACATGTTGAGCCGATCATGTTGATCGATTAGTTATGCTTTCGGTGAGGGGGTTCAAGATTCATGGGCAAAAAAATACGGTGTTGCGCGACGTAAAACTACATACTGTTTTGGGTTCTGACGAGAACGAGCCTGTAATGAGCGAAGTGGAGCGCTGTGACGCTCAGGGGTGCGTTTCCCGAAAGCGTCGTTCGCTAACTATGGTCACAAGTTCCGTCATTATAAGCATAGTTAAACGAGTTGTGTTTCCCGAACCCATAGTTCCAACGAACGTTCGCAAACAGCATCGCAAAGTTGATTTGCATACATTTTGTTCTTGCACTGATGTTAAATTTGTAGCCATTTTGCACTTTAACAGCCAGTTTGAGATATAGGCTATATTTGAGTATTGTGTGAAATGATTCTGACTAGTGATGCACCGATCATGATTTTACATGGCCGATTCCGATACCGATTTTTTTTTCAATAAAACTGGCCGATTCCGATACCGATTTCCGATTTTTTTTTTTACACAATAATAGAACGAAAGTATACATGAACAAGATGTTTATTTGGTATTTAACAGGCTAAATTGGCTTTTGGCTCATGAAAACAAGTCAATAATCTGAAATTAACGGGAAATTGAATTGGAAATTAAAGGCTGAAAGGTGAAATTAAAGGCAACAACTGCATATTCTGCAATCCAAACAAAGATGTTACTTAAATCAGCATTTTTTTTTAAATTCAGTGTAAAGAAAAAAAAGTCTTTACCAGTGAAATTAAATAAAACCAAAGTATATAATTGTTCCAAACTGTTGAATCAAATAATGTTTAGTGCAACGAAAAAAACTAAGATGCTACAGCAGGTGCTTTTTAAATCAAATTAAGTCAAAGTAATTTTAAGGTAAAATAAAAATGATCATCCTATACAGAACTGATAGTATTTCATTTCAAAAGTGCATGCATGTTCTTCTTTAGGCTACAAAAAGAAGTATTTCGGCTTTGTCACAAGTTAGTCTGTTTCTTTCTCATCCGATCCAACACTTGAGAAGCTGAGCTGAACAAACGCTCACTATCTGCGCTTGTGCAGGACGGAGATATCAGCTCGCGCAACTTCAGCTCGTGCAGGAAAGCGGCTCTTCATTCCCTTCAGCATCTCGTCTCTTCCCTCAGTGACATGTGACATGTTCGTGTTCGCGAATGATTGTAATATAGGCGCGTATGTGCACGCGGGCGCACTTCCGGAAAAATCGGCAGAAAAATACAAAGAAAACCGGCCGGTTGCCGATCGCGCGCTAGAAGTAAAAACCGGCCGGTTCCGGTTTTTGGCCGGTCAACCGGTGCATCCCTAATTCTGACAGTTTTTTTCCATTGAAATGTCTGGGGAAAAGTGTCCCAATAACTCTGAATTCACCCTATACTCTTTGAAATCATAATTACATTGCATTATGAAGCTTGAAACCCCAAATATTATAACATTCTTCATTAACAATTATTCAGTTATTTGTAACAATCTCATTGTAAAAAAAAGAAAAAAGCTACTTTTTGATAGTAACTTGTAGTGTAGCTACTTTTTCAAAAGGGTATGTAACTTGAATGTAACTTAATTACTTAAAGTAGTTTTTACTACAACTCTGTTTTTTTTAGATCAGCCACAGCAAAAAAGAACCACACAACAGACAGAAGAGCAACAGACAGGACTGACAGTTTTTTTCCTTTTTCTTCCCTGTAAATGTATGCTGTAGTTTGATGTATAATCAATTTGCTCTATTTAGACAAAACCATGCCTCTACATAGTGCTTTAAAATTGTGTGTGTGTGTCTATAGGATATACTGCATACAAAGCGTCATAAAGATGCATTTTGTCTTAATAGTCTTAGAAATCAACAAAAAAAAAACAATACTACTCAAATGCTAATGCAGAGAGAGTGTGTGTGTGTATATAGCTATTATTTATATATATATATATATAATATATAATATATAATGATTATTATTTATTTAATTTTTTGTTGTTGCAATTTTTGCTTTGTACGCGGCAAAATTTTGGTTTGCCGCACCAAATCTCACTCTAAGTTTTTTTGAAAAGTTGGCAGCTCTGTCAGTGTTCAGTGCCGTGTTCCGTCGAGCTCATCCTTCCCTTCACAGCCTTGTAGGTTTGTTCTTTACTGTAATATTAATGTTAGCAAGCAGACCTTCCGAATGCCTGCACACTGGTCCATTTACAAATAGATGTTTTATATTTTTGTTCAAACTTTGCGGTTTCTTTTGCTATAGATAATTTACTTTTCAGATTATAAAGCCATGTTAATTATGTTCTTAATTATGTTTTTTTTTTATTTTTATAAAAAAATAAAATAAAGTATAAAAAAAATAACCGGTAAGAATACTGTTAAAGTACCGGATCGATAAGCAGTATCGGTAAGAGTAGTAATACCATTAAAACCTTAACGATACCCATCCCTATTAGTAATACAGTGGAAATTAGTAGATTTGGTTAGCATGTTGATTTACGGTGTGCGCCCCTAAAATTTCTGGTTGTGCCCCTAAAATTTTCAGTTGGGGGCCACTGTGCTCCTAGTGAAAAAAGTTAGTCTGGAGCCCTGTATACACATTTTTGTGTACAACAGATGTACTTATTAGGGATGCCACTATTCTCAATATAATAGCGAACCATTCGGTACGACATCCACGGTTCAATACACGCTTGTGAATTGCGTTTTTGC
Source organism: Gobio occitaniae (assembly GCA_033150135.1). Lineage (NCBI taxonomy): Eukaryota > Metazoa > Chordata > Actinopteri > Cypriniformes > Gobionidae > Gobio > Gobio occitaniae. The sequence goes on along the minus strand of JARQWZ010001407.1, from coordinate 162,847 downwards.
ATTTATTTAATTTATTTTCGTGCATTTTATTTCTCTCCAAATTGTCTCTGTTTGTGTGTGCCGGTATGAGTAAATATCCAGTCACTATGCACTAGGGCTGCACGATTTGGGGAAAAGATCTAATTGCGATTATTCTGGTTAAAATTGCGATTGCGATTTAAAATGCGATTTATTATTATTATTTTTTTACAAATGAAAAGTGTGTATATAACATTTTGTGTTTATATATTAATATGGCTAATAATAATTATTATAATTATTGCTAAATAAAAATAAGAAATATTACTATTACAATAACATTTTCATTATTGAAAATGTAAAATAGCATTTAATAATTATATTTTACAGAACTTATTTTACAAAAACATTATGGGTTACGACCTGTTAGTATGCAGACAGCCTATGACTAAAAATCATTAGAAAAGGTCTAAGAATTTATTATAAAAAATATATATATTATAAAAAATCTGTGCTTTTTATGATAACAATTTCTTAAAGTCTAAGTCTTTAATATGAAATATGAGCCTCTTATGCATCCACTGTGGGGATTAAAACTCCTGTACATTGAAGAAAAACATATGGATTGTCATATAAAATTCTTATTTTCTACCCAAAAGTGTAATTCATACTGATTTCGAGGGTGCCCTCGAGCAGAAACTCCACATTTGCGTCAGAAGTAATCATTCGTTTTCAGGAAATCCCTATTGTGAAGCTCGCTATAGGCTGAATAAAACGAAGATAGAAACACTTTGACTGATTAAACATGAAGATAATACTTCTGTGACAAGATATGGTGTATTTGAGTTCTTCAAGCCTTCTCTGGTATTTTCATAATAATAAAGTATTCAGTGCTGATTGACATTCTGTGATAAGAAGCCACATCAGCTCGACTGACTATATGAAGTAGTGATGCTCCGATCATGATTTTACATGGCCGATTCCGATACCGATTTTTTTCAAGAAAACTGGTTGATACCGATTTCCGATTTATTTTTTTGACACAATAAAATAATGAAAGTATACATGAACAAGATGTTTATTTGGTATTTAACAGGCTAAATTGGCTTTTGGCTAATGAAAACAAGTCCGCAATCTGAAATTAACGGGAAATTTAATTGGAAATGAAAAGGCTGAAAGGTCAAATTAAAGGTAGAGATGCTCCGATCAGCATTTTTGGGGCCGATCACCGATTACCGATCACCAAGATCATGATCTGCCGATTGCCGATCACTGCCGATCACAGAATGGCAGGGGAATGGCAATCTTTTATCTATAATCTTGCAGAGTTTGCACCATTTGTAGAAATGAAACTAACTCTAAATTAACTGTATTGAGAAAAAAACTGTAGAAATAGGCTAGAGTCAAGATCTTGAAGAACCACCAAGTGTTTATTTTAGAAAATTAGAACTTAAGGCTACTGTAGGCCATCTTTCCCAAATAAATGTATATAATAAATGTATTATCTCACCTAAATATTTGATCATGCAGTGCATTTTTGTTTTTAAAGACAATTTTTCAGGTAGGTCTAACATTAGTATTGAGATAAGAAATACTAAAGACATTTAATAAGAAATCAAATGTAAATTTATATTGGTCTTCCCTGAATAAATTAAATTAGATTAATCCTTACACTTAAGGTTGCAAAAGTTAGTCATTCAAGAGCAGTGAGTGTCATAAAGGTTCATCAAACAACACAAGACAGAAACTCAGAGACAGCAGCAGTTTATTCGACAGCTGTCACTTTAAGAGCGAACACGGATACGGTTACAGTTGCACAAACGCTCACAAAACGAGTCACGACGGGGTTTACGTACACACTCGTCAAGACGGTCATTTAGTACATGCATTTGTGTGTATCTGACCATTTCACCGCAATTTGTTCTCGCAAGCTTTTTGTGAGATGGCCTGTGTGTGTGTGTGGGCGCGCGCTCACGGTCTGGAGAGCGCGCGAGTGCTGAGCGGTTTGAACACTGGCAAGACTTAAAAATAAATGCAAATGATAAACTTTAGTGACGATGCGACACTGCCTCGATTGTGCAAGTGGCAAATCCTGTCAACAGTGGCAAATCCTGTCAACTGTGCAGCTTGATTTTAGTGCAGATGCGATGATATGAAGCCATTTGAGCATTTTGAAAGGGAGAGGGAGCGCGCGCACGCGGTGATTCACTCGCGCTGTTTGTGAACTTACGCAGTCATTTGAAAACTTTCTGTGAGACGTAAGTTATTTAATAGAAATATGAATTGTACCTCACCTTCAGCATTATAATTATTTTACCCGCGCTGGAAAGAGAATGAGACGGTGTCGCTGCATATGCCCTCGCTCTCACGGCAGGCACGGGTTTTATGTGTGTCAGCTGCGATCGGTTCATGAGATCGGCCTTTTTGGAGGCCGCCGATCAATCATCCCAAAGCGATTATCGACCGATCGAGATCGGATGCCGATCAATCGGAGCACCCCTAATTAAAGGCAAGAACTGCATATTCTGCAATCCAAACAAAGATGTTACTTAAATCAGCATTTGTTTTTAAATTCAGTGTAAAGAAAAAAAGTCTTTACCAGTGAAATTAAATAAAACCAAAGTATATAATTGTTCCAAAATGTTAAATCAAATAATGTTTAGTGCAACGAAAAAAACTAAGATGCTACAGCAGGTGCTTTTTAAATAAAATTAAGTCAATGTAATTTTAAGGTAAAATAAAAGGTAACACTTTAGAATAATGGTCATTAGTTAACATTAGTTAATGTATTAACTAACATGAACTAACTATGAGCAGTACATTTGTTACTGTATTTGTTCATCTTTGTTAAAGGGTTAGTTCACCCAAAAATGAAAATTCTGTCATTAATTACTTACCCTCATGTCGTTCGACACCCGTCAGACCTCCGTTCATCTTCAGAACAGAAATGAAGATATTTTAGTTGAAATCTGATGGCTCTGAAAGTCCTCCATTGGCACAATGGCACGGTTCACTCTCAAGACCCGTAAAAGGTACTAAAGACGTCGTTACAAAGTCCATCTCACTACAGTGGTTCTAAAATAACTTTATGAATCGGCGACAATAGTTTTTGTGCGCAAAAAAACCCTAAATAACGACTTACATAGTGATGACGATTTCTAAACACGGCATCATGAAGCTTCGAAGCGTTATGAATCACTGAGTCGATTCAGCAGTTTGAATCGCCAAATTTCAGCAGTTTGGCGGTTTGACACGTGATCCGAATCATGATTCGACTCACTGATTCATAACGCTTCGAAACTTCATGATGCTTTGTTTTGAAATCGTCATCACTATGTAAGTCGTTATTTAGGGTTTTTTTGCACACAAAAACTATTGTCGCCGATTCATAAAGTTATTGTAGAACCACTGTAGTGAGATGGACTTTGTAACGACGTCTTTAGTGCCTTTTAAGGGTCTGGAGAGTGAACCGTGCCATTGTGCCAATGGAGGCCTTTCAGAGCCATCAGATTTCAACTAAAATATCTTCATTTCTGTTCTGAAGATGAACGGAGGTCTGACGGGTGTCGAACGACATGAGGGTAAGTAATTAATGACAGAATTTTCATTTTTGGGTGAACTAACCCTTTAATGGTAGCCATTGACTTCCATTGTATTTTTCCAGTGGAAGTCAATAGGGACTTCTTCAAATATATATTTTATTGTCCAACAGAAGAAAGAACTTTATTCAGGTTTAAAACCAACTTGAGCACGAATAATCAATGATAGAATTTAAATTTTTGAGTGAACTATCCCTTTAATGTTCATAAAACAACAAAAGACAGAGAAAATCACTCACTGCTCTTGACTGAAAAACTAATACAGTAGCTTTAATAAGAATATTTTATAGTGAAGTTTATGTAGTGTTTTATTTTTACATTTATTAATTCAATCTCATACTTGAATGCTGCCTTACAGCTCCGAGCTGCCAGTGTTAATCTTTATATATATATTTATTTTATATTATACATAGGAAGGTGTAAAAGGGTTTCTTTCTATTAAGTAAAATATAGCAAAAAAAAAAACTCTTGCTGTTCCTGTCGTCTAAGAATAGAATAGAATAGCAAAAAACTGATGTGACAGTGGACTTAACTGTATTGTTGCATCCCTAGTACCTATTAAAACTTTTATATATGTAATTGTATATATTAAATTGACTTCAGCATGCGCTCACACTAACCTCAATAGTTTCATATTTATAAAGCATATTTCCATTTCATATTTATTTGAAAGTAGCTGCGCAAAAATAACTACATAAAACATTTAATTATTGATGACTATAATATTGAGTGTGGGAAATAAAATGGGATATTAAACGTGGGCGAGTGTTATAAGCTTGTGTCCAAACCAATTCCTGCTATAGTGGACATTAATGTATGTTTGTCTCCACTTAATCTGAACTATCTCGTCCAAATTACAGTGCAATTAATAATAATGAAGAAATAATTTTTCCAGTGGGGTTTTTATTTCCCGTAGATGCATAATGGCAGAAATGAATTCATTTTTAATACAGAATATGCAGTAACAGATCACAACTCATGAGGCACCAATTGCAGAAAATAATATATACACACATTTCAAAGAGCGTCTGCTCATCTCAAACGCATCACTTTTATACTTTGAATTATATTTTTCTCCAATTCCTTCACATAAACTTTAGCATGCGCTCAAACTCAGATGGCCTCCACAGTTTCATAAAACATATTTCCGTTTCATATCTCTCTCTTAAAAGTAGCTGTGCAAAAATAACTATGTAAAATATATTGCTTTGACAGTTACCAAGCCGGAGGCGCCGCAAATAAATTAACCTAGACCGGAATAACAAGCAGGAAAGAACTTTTCAACATTGTAGGGTAAATTCGAAATGTAATATACAAACATACAAACAGACCAGATACAAGTTTAATAACCGCAAACATCATGTCGAACAAAAAAATGCATGAAAAACTCAAAAGTACACTTTTTTTTGTAGATAATGCTCTTCACGTAAAAGGTGGAAAACACACATATTTACAGAGTGGAGGGTCTGATCTCTCTCTTGTGCACGAGTCCTTCAGTGCTGTGACCCACCACTGATTCAGTGCAGTGATCGAGCCCCGCTTCAGACACACATGGGTCATTACGGTCCCTTTTGAAGGGCATAAAAATAGCCATCGTGGATGCTCAGGCAAAACGAGCAGAAACAGAGCCATAAATCAGCTGATAACTGCACCGGCTTAAACAATTAACACTCAACCTCACAATATAAATGTTATGTTTTCATATATTTCTGAACGGATATTGTTTTTTTGAACGTTCTTTATATATATATATATATATATATCGCTATTTTATATTTTTCTCATGATCTGAATTAGTTTTGTAGACAAATATAAATTGTGCCTACATACCAGTTACTTTATAAAACTTACATTTTATTTAAAAAAAAAAAAATTGGATGAGCTGAAACATTCTTTTACAATATGGAAAATGGCAATAATGAAGACAAAGGATGTGGGTCCAATAATGTTTGTTAATCTTTGCTTGTACAAATTCAATAGTTTGGGGTCGGTAAGATTTGAACTCAATGTAAGAACTGCACATAATGTAAGTATTATTGTAATAAAATGTTCATAATGTAATACATTTCTCAATTATATTTATGACTATTACATTGAGAGAATTATTACATTATAAACTCATTAAAAACATAAATATTATTTCTTTACAGTACATTTTTAAACATCTAAATCCAGTCTTAACTACCTGTAAAATGCCACAGATTTAAACGTTCATGCAATTTTTATTATTATTACTACAGATTAATATAATAGAGTTTTGAAATGTACTGTTAATATGCATGAATATTTAAATGTTGCATTTCACAGGTAGTTTAAAAATGGGAATACTAATATTTTATTATAATTTTAAGAACTGCACATAATGTAAGTATTATTGTAATAAAATGTTCATAATTTCTCAATTATATTATGAGCTCAAGACTTGATTACATTGAGATAATTATTACATTATAAACTCAACAAAAACGTCACAATAGCTAATAAAACATAAATGTTATTTCTTTAGAGTACATTTTTAAACATCTAAATCCGGTCTTAACTACCTGCGAAATGCAACAGATTTAAACGTTCATGCAATTATTATTATAATATATTTTTGAAATGTACTGTAAAATATGCATGAGTATTTAAATGTTGCATTTCACAGGTAGTTTAAAAATGTACTGTAAGGGAATACTAATATTTTATTACAATTGTTTATTGGTGAGGTTATAATACATTTCTCAATGTAAATATTACATTAAATTGTTATATTATGAACATTTTACAATTATTACATTGTGCATTTTTACATTATGAGTTGCTACCAAGTCTCTTCTGCTCAAGGCTGCATTTACTTGATCAAAAAGACATTCACATAGAAAACAGATGTTTTAAATTGTAATATTTAAACATTTTTACTGTATTTTTGATCAAATAAATGCAGCCTTGAGCAGAAGAAACTTTGTAGCAACTAAAAATGCACAATGTAATAATTGTAAAATATTCATAATATAACAATTTAATGTAATATTTACATTACATTGTGCATTTTTACATTATGCGTTGCTACAAAGTCTCTTCTGCTCAAGGCTGCATTTATTTGATCAAAAATACAGTAAAAATTGTAAAATATTACAATTTAAAACGTCTGTTTTCTATGTGAATGTCTTTACTTTTGATCAAATAAATTCATGCATTCATCTCTTACTGACACTAAACTTATGAACGATGTGTGTGTGTTTTCGAGGGGTTGTTGCATATGAACGTCCTAAACATTCGACTCTATGAAGGATCTCTTTGGTTTGATTGACGCTACATGAATGGAGGTGTTGTCTCGAGCTAAACCGGGCTGCTTCTGCATACTGTCTGTGAATGAATGAGCCATGGCCAGAACCGGTTTGGTTTCTTTATGGCAGAACTCTTTATCATGCAGACTCCCGTTGTGCAGGCCGCCCATCGCAGGACCCTTGAGCTGCTCGTAATAAGAGCCGGATGGTTTGGCGTACATGATCTCACCCGTCAGACCGGCAGAGGCTACAAGACCTTCAGTGGAGTGACCCTGCCAGCCTCGAGGCACTGGCTGCTGAAATCGGGCCGTTTTGTCCATGATTCCCATGAACGGTCGAGGTTTGTAATCCACAGAGCCCGTCTGGCTGATTTTCGGTTTGTCCTTGGTGCGCACGTCCGGGCCTTTGTCTGATAAACTGCTGCTGGACGCCAGGCTGCTGGTGGAGCTGGAAACCCTCATGCTGGTGTCTTTTTTGAGCTCTGGAGCTCCAGAGGTCACAGACAGGACCGTCCCGTCCAGAGATGAGTGCACTTGGACATGATGAAGATCCTCAATTTCATGGCGTCCTGGATCATCGTTGGCGGGCGGTAACGGGCTGATGTCGATTCCCGGTCCGGCCTTGAGCACGCTGGAAATATGACGGCTTGGGATCGGGCTGGAGGGCGCGTATTGCGACTGGCTTTTGGTGTTTGTTGGTCGTACAGAACCCACCTGTATCGATCCAAGGTGCTGGTTGGTTTTGACAATCTGTGCCTGTTTGCTTGGCTGCAAAACGAGGCTCTTTTGAGCCACGGATTCCCTGTGTGGATGTCGGAGGCTTTGTTTGTGAGGCGGTGAAACTGAGCGGCCGTTAGAAGTCCTGTTTAGCGAGTAGATGCTTTGAGACCAGGCCTCAGAGTCCTCATCCTCGTCCTCATCGATGCGCTCCGTCTCGTCCTCCTCGCGATCCGCGTGCTCCTGGTCAGCCGGCGGGTTGGACAGCCCTTGTGGTTTGCTCTGGCTGCGCTGCATCTGCTTACACTCGTCCTCCACGCGGGCCAGAAGACGGCAGATCTCACGGTTGTTCGGGCAGAGCTTGGTCGCCTCGTGCAGGTCTGCTAACGCTGCGGTGAACTGTCTGTGAGATGAGAGAGAATCGTTAGGAAAACTGAGGGCGTTTTCACATCTGAAAGTCCGCACCAAGGTCCGAACCAAAGTTCATGTTTTGATACATTTTATACATTCGGTTAGTTTTGGTTTGGTTTCACATTGCAATTATGCGAGTGCACTAAAGAGCTTTACATGACACACTTGCGTCCTGTCGTCATCATCTATGTGGGCGGCATCTGGACATTGATTGGTTTGTAAACTGACATGCGTCTGACATCAGCATCTTCGACAAGAATGAATGAACGGACGCATATCGTTGCCACTATTGAACAATTCGCATTGCATGACTATTTTTTATTCGTTACGTTTAAAAGTGGACATTTCAAGCTTTATATACACATATTTCTCATGTTTGTGAGACAAGTAGCTACTGAGTTTCGTTTTATTTGAGATGAGCTCCAGTTCATGTGTAAAGCATGTGATCGCTCCCATGATTATTCTCTGCTATAGACTATTTGCTTCTTATTTATTAAATCCAGGCAATTATCTGATTAAACGTTGATTAAAATTAAGAGACAATTTATACAAAACGAAATTCACATTAAAGAAAGGCTTTCTAAGCAAAATCATAAAAAATTTAGTTCAAAATCATTTCTGACTTTCTGTCTTCTGACATATTGCGCATCTTTTCACTTTTCATAATCAATGTAGCCAAGATTGAATTAAAAAATAACATTATAATATTTAAACATAAACAGGAACTTCCTGTAAATGCTCTGAAAGTCCGAACCATACAGAAAATGCTTTCACACTAGAAACGAACCAAACCTTTGTTCAGTTTGATCTGGACTGAGACTAACTCTTTTCGTCTGACCAAATTTCGTCTGTTTGGTCCGGACCGTGGTACGGGGAGGTTTCACACCTGCAATTTTGATTCGGACCAAACTGAAAAGTCCGAAAATCCGGACCAAACAAGGTAGGTGTGAAAACGCCCTGAGAATGGTCATGCAAACAATTCAGTCTCTGTAAACCTGATGGGGTTTTGGTTTCTTTGCCACTGTTGCCTCTGGCTTGGCTTGCTCAGTTGGGGCCACTAAATATTTCTTAATTTTTTCAACTAAATATCCAAATAAATCTAATTATTAAACCAAATTAACCATATAAACTTAAATTACTGATCTAAAGCCCACATTATCACTGTATGATAATGCTATACGGCTGAATAAAATACTTTTGCATTATTTTGCTGTTTAACACTGTGAAGCTGCTTTGAAACAATCTGCATTGTTAAAAGTGCTAAATAAATAAAGTTGACTTGACTTGTAAGAGAGCCAAGAAAATTAACATGGTAGATCTTCAAAACAATATTACTAAACTAGGGATGAAACGATTACCGGTTTCACGATAAACCACGATAAAATTTAGTGACGGTTAGTAATATCGTATAAAATTTAATTATCATTAAAACCGTGTGTGATTATCACGATTTTAAAACTCGCGGTAAATCATGTCCAGTCAGCGTCAGTCTGGCGCAGCACCGCTGTTTTCTGAATGAGAAGAAATGGCAGAAGGCAGTGACATCGCCGGGTGATTGTTCAGCCTCTAAAAGGACAAAATCTGAGGTGTGGTCATATTCTGGCTTTTACAAAAGTCCTGAGGGAAACTTAATCGAAGATGGTCACCCTGTCTGCAGAACATGCCAGAAGAAAGTCGCTGTAATAGGGGGAACACTTCAAAACTACGAACGCAAGGCAAGTGGACTTTGACCTCAATACCAAAACTACGTCTGGGAAATAACGTGAAGAGAACAAAAATTCAGACAAGACTAGGGTGACATTTAAGGGATAATAATCAGGGCTTGACATTAACAACCGCCATTTGCGGGTGTAACGTTATTTCGGCTGCACACTAGCCACTCAGGCTGTTGAACTTATTATAGTCTTCTCAAAAGCCATCTGTTATAATCGCGTTGCGCATTATAACCACTCACACGTGTTTATATTGGGTTTATGAATGCAATGTCTCGTGATCAGAGGCGTTCAGATTAGCAAGAGTTATGTTCAGAGCGCGCGCCGCTCACACGCTGAAATCTACACTAAAAGCAGAGATGTGTGTGTGATGTACGCAAGAGATTCACTCATCATACTGTTGTTGACTGTTTCTGTTCTATTTCAGCAGCGAAAATAGTTTCAAACAAACACAGCAGAACCACATCAGCGCATCTGATGTGACTGGCATAAAGTTGGCGAATTTAAGGACCGTCTCTAAAGTTAAACACAACATTGGTAACGTTATACACGTTTGAAACTACAATAGCATTTGAAGAGAATGACTGACTGTAAAGTGTTCATCTAGGTGTTAGGTATGATGCACACATTTTGATATTTAATAAAATAAACTGTCAAATCATATTGAAATATGGATATGCATTATTTCACTAGAATACTGTTTGGGCTCTTACACAAAACATGCTAGATTTAAATGCATCATTGCTGAACACTGATGAGAATATTGCTTGAGAATATATTTACAGAGATAATATTAGAGATTATATTTACGAGAAATTATTATTATTTATGCGTTGCTATTGACGACGGCCATTATAAGGAAGGAAATCCCACAGAATCTTGCTTAAAAAAGTGCATAGAGCTGCTTTAGTTTGTTTGTTGATTTTCAAATATAAAACTTGAACAAAACCGTGATAATATTGATAACCGTGATAATTTGGGTCACTATAATCGTGATGTTAAATTTCCATACCGTTTCATCCCTATACTAAACTGACAATACGCAACAATTGGGTACAATAGTCAATTATGTATCATGTTTTTGGTATGGAATGAATTATACTATGGTAATACGTTGCAATAAGGTTTTATTAGTTAACATTAGCTAATAATAAACTGCACTTTTACAGGGTCATTCCATGTCAAGCAGAGGTCCCCGGCTCATATTTTTGATTTTGTTAATATTTATTCTGTAGAAAGACAAACATGAATAGTGATGAAAGCCAAAATATTAAATAACATTTTTGTATTTTGTAGAAGGGGGTCAAAATGAAAAATTTCACCTGAGATTTGGAGCCAAATTAGAGGGGTGTAAAATGACTTTTCCTTTTGGTGTTTTCATTTTAAAGGCCCTTGATGGTTCAATACCACAGATATGGAGATCTTAACGCGACTCCATGAGTAAATTGGTCAATTGTACTCATTTTCAGTGGTCAAAAACCAAATGTGGGTCACTTTGCATACAGCTAATACTTTTTTCTTTTAAAGAGGAATGTCTGAAGAACAAATGTTGAAACTAGAAATGTATCTTGTGTTTTTCTATCAACTCAATGACATAAATCATTTTTACATCCCTGAAAATTGGCTCAATCTCAGGTGAAAATTGTAATTTTGACCCCTCCTCACTGGGTTGGTACTTCTGCCTACGTCATGCATGCCTTTCCAATTTGATTACGTAATGAGGGCGCATTGTTGGTGAAAGTATAAACATTTTTTATTTTTAGAAAATGGCCGATGGTTTGGCTAGATAAGACCCTTATTCCTTGGCTGGGATCGTGTCGAGCTCTTTGGACTTTCAAACCGTTGGACCCCATTGAAGTCACTATATGGAGAAAAATCCTGGAACGTTTTCCTCAAAAAACTATTTATTTTTGACTGAAGAAAGAAAGACATTAACATCTTGGATGCCATGGGGGTGAGTAAATTATCATTTTAATTCTGAAGGGAACTAATCCTTAAATACACGTGAGCTAACATGAACTAACAATGAACAACTGTTTTTCAACATTACAGTAACAAATGTATTGCTCATGGTTAGTTCATGTTAGTTAATGAGACCTTATTGTAAAGTGTTACTGATATTAAACATTAAAACGGTTATCTTTTATTATCACTAATAACAACCATTCTTTATAATTTATACATTTTGAATGGGTTTATAATATATATTAGTGTTTTTGAAATGTCTTAGTTTGACCAGTTTAATGCATCGTTGCTGGATAAAAGTATTAATTTAACCCCAAACTTTGGAATGGTAGTGTATCACCGTTTTTTCACAAAAATACGAACTGAATATGGGCTGCAAGAAAAACAACGTTTCAATTTGATATTTCATGCAATTGTGAGGATTGGATCTGAAGAAGGTGGTCTGACCTGCTGCTGCGTTTGGCTCGGGCTCTAGCGTAGTACGCCTCGTACGATTTGGGTTTGAGCTCCAAAGCCTTCGTGGCAAACTCCTCAGCCAAGCCAAAGTCCTGTCAGAGAGAGTGAGGAGAGTTGCTGAATTTAGATTCACACCACAGGACTGCTGAATAGCTGTAAATTGGTCTAAATAATAGGTGATTTAATTAATGAACTCTTCAGTTGTTGTTCATTGTGTCATCAATCAGAGGTGCAGACTGGAAATTGGCTCTGTATTGTGTCGGGAGACCTTTTGGAGCCGGACTATTACTTCTGAATAGACCTTCAAATCAATTCAAGCCCTCCGAGTCATTTGCGTCTTTCTCGTCGGACATTTTGAGAAGTGAAAAAACACAATCTGATTGATCCAGATCAGAAGAACTAGCAGGGGCGGTGAGCTGAGGTCTAAAGGTCCCATGTGGGGCACAAAATCTCTTTTTTTACGTTTCGTTTCAAGCTGTTCACACATTGGGCAAAAAAACCTTGCATATATATTAACTAAAATTGTAAATTGATCTAAAATAAATGTATATTTTGAATTTTTTTATTAGATCAACATTAGAAATGTCTTAAACTAATTAAAATAAATTAAAGCTAAATACGTAAAAAAACACTAAATAGAAAATGACTAAAACTTAATATTAATAAACACCACAATATTAAATAATACGACACTGCCAGGCTGTTGTATTTTAAAACTTTATCGTGTGGGTTATTTTTGATGTATGAAAACCTTTATATCAGAATGTTTAATAATCTGGATGTCATTTATGATGAACTTAAACGTGTCAGAGTTAAAATAACCAGCCGACTGTTGAAAAGAGAAACAAACGAGAGCTGGTGTGCGGTGAGGCGTCTGTAATGATCTCTAATGCCGGTGTCTTACATTGGTTTTCCGGCGACAGCGGGAGAGATTGAGGTACAAAGACACGCGTAGCTCCTTAAAGGCCTTCAGTTCATCACCAAAACCCTCTCTGGGAAACTTCCTCAATGCGTACTGATAGCGCTGAGCCGCTTCCTTCATCTTCCCTCTCTGAGGAGGAGAGAGAGAGAGAAAACAAGTTCATCAATCACTCAGATCATCCTGACACAAATGTCAATCTGTTAAATGTCACACACACATCATCTGCTCATTTATGCTCTGACAACAATCACTCAATGTGTCATTATGTTCAGTCCCATTTCTCCTGGATTAAAGCTCACTGCTTTAATAAGGCATGTGGAGATAATCATTCCCATAAAGCATTCAGACACTATCACATATCAAAACTCATCTTTGGAATACTTGATTATGATTGGTCAGTTGGTCAACTTCAGCTGTCAAATATTTTAGAGTAATTATGCTACACGTTTCTGTTGCTCAAATTCACCCTCTTGGATGGTATTGGCTTTATAAATCAATAGTTATATTATTTTAGACACAGATCAGGCACTCCTAATATTGTGTTGGCCCCGCTTTTGCTGCCCAAACAGCCCTGACCCCTGAAGGTGTGCTGTGGTATCCGGCACCAAGATGTTAGCAGCAGATCCTTTAAATCCTGTAAGTTGCGAGGCGGTGCCTCCATGGATCGGAGTTGTTTGTTCAGCTCATCCCACTCGATTGGATTGAGATCTGGGGAATTTGGAGGCCAAGTCAATGCCTCAAACTCGTTGTTGTGCTCCTCAAACCATTCCTGAAGCATTTGTGCTTTGTGGCGGCGCATTATCTGCTGAAAGAGCCACAGCCACCAGGGAATACCGTTTCTGTGAAAGGCTGTACATGGTCTCAACGATGCTTAGGTAGGTGGGACATGTGTCAAAGTAACATCCACATGGATGTCAGGACCCAAGGTTTCCCAGCAGAACATTGCCCAAAGCATCACTGCCTCCCGCCATGCTTCTTCCCATAGTGCACCTGGTGCCATGTGTTCCCCAGGTAAGCCACACACACACACCCGCCATCCACGTGATGTAATTCATCAGATAAGGCCACCTTCTTCCATTGCTCCGTGGTCCAGTCCTTCAAACACATCAACTTTGAGGACAAAATGTTCACTTGCTGCCTAATATATCCCACCCACTAACAGGTGATAAAGAGATAATCAGTGTTATTCACTTCACCGGTCATAATGTTATGCCTGATCGCTGTATATATATTATTAAATCTATTATAATTTATAATCACAATCAACATTTCTCTCAATCCATTCACCCTCATGGATGGGTCATTTATTTGAATAACATATCTATTATAATTATATTAATCAACTTTACACACAACTTGAACCTGTCCTTACTTTATACAGCAGGTTTCCTTCCTCCATGAGCTTCTGCAGGAGGATGATGAGGATGTCGGGTTTGGAGGTTGCCATCGCCCAGGCTGCGTTACCTTGGAGACAGAGAGAGAAAGAGGTGGTCTGTTACATCAAACCGCTCTTTAAAAACACAGCTTAGGAGAAGAATGTAACTGGCGTGAAATAAAGTTACCTAAAGAGTGTACCTGTTCGATCATAAGGTGACGTTCTGTAGCCTGACGATGGTTTTAGTGAAAGCAGTTAAAAGAGAGAAGAATGAAAAACAGCAGAAAGAGACATGCAAAGAGAAAATACAGTGGCACACATCCAACCTCAGTCACACCAGACCAGACAGAGTCTCCAAACTTGCCATTCACACCAACACTGCACCAGAAACACTGACACTCTCAAAGCCAGATCTCATTCATATAAATCAGGGATAAATCTCTAAGTTCAAGAGCTGTGGAAAGCTAATAATTAAATAGACACATGTATTTTTCCGAGTTGTATATAATAAATGTTGTGAAATAATTGCCTAATACAGTATTAACTCTACTTTAGTGCTGCAAGGATATTGCACAGCACCAAGATCTTCTCATCTGAGCTGTCATTGGTCTGTCACCGCTCGTCAATGTCAAAATATTTTAGATGACCAATCAAATCCAAGTAGGTGGGCTTTATGTTCATAGAAGCTGCTGAGCTCAAACTCCAGCACGACTCTACGCTTCAGTAAACAGTCAAAGTGTGAGGTAAGATATCTAAACTAACTTTTCTCTACTAAAACAACTGTCAAATATGAAATGTTTAAACTAAGAAAAATAAACTTGTCTAATTTCGCCATTTTGAATTGAAATAGGCCTATATTTACGTGATGTAATGATTAGTAACTGTCATTGCGAGAGGACAAGACACATTAATGATGCTGCTTTCATTAGGCATGAGATTAATAATGAATGTGTACATATCGTTAATGAATTTAATACATTTGGTCACCTAGTGTTTGAAGACTTCAGTAAATTAAAACATATAGGCTAAATATCAGTTAACCCTACGCAGGGCTCCAGACAAAAATATCAATTAACGAGGCATTGGACCTATAAGGGAAAAAGTTAGGCGTGAAATTTTTTTCTCAAGTGCCAAAAAAGAATAAACACGTTTTAATTTTTCACATGCAATTATATGGGCGGTGTTGAATTTCATTTTTAGCTCCTTCCATTCTTTCTCATGATGACAACAGGTTAAGTAAAAATATAATGATTATGATATAGTGCCCCTTTCTATAGTTATTTTTATAGCTGACTGACGAGGTTATGAGCATTAAATTGCTTTTCTAAAGGTAAATTTGAGATTGTTCTTAAAGGGGATAGTTCACCCAAAAAGGAAAATTAGCCCATGATTTACTCAGCCTCAAGTCATCCGAGGTGTATATGACGTCCTTCTTTCAGACGAATAAAATCTGAGTTATATTAAACATGTTCAGGCTAATCCAAGCATTATAATGCCAGTAATAGTTGCTGTTTTTGAAGTCCATAAAATGCATCTCTTCGTCAAATAACTGCTCCACACGGCTCCAGGGTGTTACTAAAGGCCTTCTGAAGCGAATCGATGCGTTTGTCTAAGAAAAATATCCATATTTAAAAATGTATTTCATTTTTTTCTATGGCTCAGCATCAGCCGTCCCCCGCACCATCACTTCCAAATACATGCAAAATACCGACGCGATCATAGATATATACATAGATTCCTCATTAGTGCCTGCGCGGATGGGTCGAATGAGGCATCTACGTTTATATATCTTTGATCGCGCCAGTATTTTGACCTTATTCGCCGGAAGTTATGGTGTTGGGAATACTAGATGACATTCGTCTGATAAGAGGTACAAAAATAACATAAATACTGTTGGGTTTCTCGCAGAAACCGATCGTTTCGTGTCTTAAGACATCAATGTGTCGCCACGAGCCGCATGGTTTAATGAGGATTCGTATGTCTGTGTTTTTACTCTCATACTCTAAAATATCCCCATTATACGACTATCACACTGCATCGGTTAAGTTAAAAAATCTTAATTTGTGTTCTACTGAAGAAACAAAGACACCTACATCTTGGATGCCCTCGGGGTAAGCAGATAAACGTAAACATTTCGTTTTTGGGTGAACTATCCCTTTAAGCCGTTTTATACAAGCTCTTTCCAATGTGGAAATGCTGATTGAGCAATCTGTCAGGCCACGTTAAAGAGCGCCAAAAGCTTAATTGTTTACTAAAATTAACAAACAAGTTAAGTGACATTAAAGGTGACAGTTAAGTACAAATCGTCCTGTGATTATGGATGGCTGCGCTGTTCAGGCAGTAACAGAAACAGCAAAGATTAAAATATATTGAGGATAAGAATTCATATCAGTATCAATTAAAAACGAGAATTGTTACGATTAGTTGGCGTCCACACAGCTGACATGTTTATCTGTTTTGTGCATGAAATAGACACTGCCTTCCTGCACTTTTACAGTACTGGGATGTTCATTCATTGACATATCTCGGTGGTTTTCTATCTCTCATGCTGGCACAGCCGTCAGTGTTGTTGCTTGATAGAGATGAGAGCTTTTAAAAAGCCTGATATTTTACGTTTGACATGCGTTTCTGACACGGAAAGCAGATCCTCGCTGTCTCCGTTCTCAGACTGTGATGGGCTACTCATCACAGAACATGCCGGTAAAAAGGCAAACAATCTTTAATCATAACATTTAAATTTATATGGTCACTAATGGTGATCTCAACAAAAATAACACTTGCAAATTAATATTTTTTTTTCCGACCGTT
Source organism: Gobio occitaniae (assembly GCA_033150135.1). NCBI lineage: Eukaryota > Metazoa > Chordata > Actinopteri > Cypriniformes > Gobionidae > Gobio > Gobio occitaniae. The sequence goes on along the minus strand of JARQWZ010001407.1, from coordinate 145,656 downwards.
TTAGTCATAGACTGGAAAGACTATCAGTCAACGCCAGCTTTAGGAGGAGAAGAGACAGGGCAAGATAAGGAGACTGAGAGAAAGAGTGATGGAGATGAGGAGAGAGCAGGTATTGACAAATAATCTACTGCCTACTGACATGGTTTAAAGCGATTTCTTATGAGTATTTCAAGATGTTTGAAGGCCAAAAAATGAATATGTAGATCAGAGAAATTAAAATGTTCTCTGGGGAGCCCCCGAACTAGCTCAGATTTGGGACCTCTGTGGTTAAAACCCTGGTTTACCTGCATGACATGTGCGCATTAACTGACATCAGAGAACTGTGAACATGTGAATGTGATGCCAAATTATTGAAATATTATCTTAAAATCTCAGGGGAACTTAAAGCAAATATTTTACATCATAGAAGTTTGGTTGACAAAAAAGTTTGGGAATCTGATGTAAAAAGCACCTTTGACGGACACTACGGGTGGGTTGCACCAATAAGTATAAAGTTTAAATCTAGATTAAATAAAGGTTTTGTCTTGATTTTGTATTTGGGGTGTACTAGAATATGCTTTCATGCTTGATTGTTCACATATTTTACATTATTACAGCTCCTCTCTCCCCAGTCTGGCTCAAACACGCTGATTTCGATGAAGCCCTCCCTTCAGAAATACGAAATGTGCTGTGATTGGTTAGCTGGCCGCAAGCTCTACTCAAATGTACATATGGATGGCGTCAATTTCAAACCAATTTGTGCCCAATGTAGACTCCAACAATGTTAACGAATAAGAGGATCGTGCAGAACGAATTTCAAAGGACGTTTCAGAGTGGTATAGATACAATGTTATCCACCATTTTATCATATTTGTCTGAAAACTATGGTAATACAAACAGTAATCGATCACAAATTCATGGCTAATTTTCCTAAGGAGCGCTGAACCGTCTTACAAACGCAACACAAAACAAGCTGTTCTCCATAAAATGAGCAGGACACAGATCAACGGTGGGGTTATAATGTTCAGGAACAGAGTTTAAAATCAATTTGAACAACTCTCCTCAGCATTAGGAAGATCAAACAAATGAGTTTTGGAAACAGCTCAACCAGACCTCGCACCCTTTTTTGTGTATACTGTAGGCGGAGATTATTTAATTGAGTAACATTATGACTTCATAAAATCTGAAAAAAAAAAGCCTTGTAGTCCAAACGTGTCGTTGGTTGTAGTTCTTGGAAAGTGGATTGTGTTAAATTAAAATATCTCCCTTTGGAGTGGACTTTTTTTATGATCAAAAAAAGTGCACTAGCATAAAAGTAAACGTGTAAATTACTTCATTATTAAAAAGTAAATGCTCTATTATTTAAATCTCTGTTAGAGATTAACTCGCAGGTCAGGAAGTTAAAACAAAAATGGAGATTAGAATTATAATCCCTGATTTGTTAATCTGTGTTTAGAATTAAGCGGTGCAACACATCTTGAATTAAAATAAATCCTAGATCAACAAATCCTTGATTAGCTCTAAACGTTGCTAATTATAATTGCTGCAACCCACCATCTATTTAATCTTTGCTATGCTGGAAACTACTTCAGCCACTTTATTTTAATTTCAACCATGATTATTACGATTAGTTGATTGTTATTAATTTTATGTGAAGTGTAGTTTCTGCGTCATCAACAAGACTGAACAGAAATTATGTGTTTTAGGCATAAATCACCTTAAAATGTTTAAGCATCTTATCAAAGACAGCTTATAATGGCATAATAAATAATACTGAACTACTTTAGATGTTAAAAATCCTCATAAACAAAGACTATGATTGGTTGTGGGCAGATTATGTAGTTAAATAAATCAGCTCAAGTCAGTGGAAACACACACACACACACACACACACACACACACACACACACACACACAGCAGAGTCTGTGAAGTAAGAGCTTCAGTAGGAAAGATGTGATAGGCTAATAAATATCACAAGCTCATGTTATTGATGATAGTGACCATTGATTCAGTGAATCAACTCTAAACTCTGATTCAATAAAAAGGTGCCTTGATTCTATTTTACGTCTTGAATTAAAACTTGTATTACCTTAAAACATGAATATTGATAACATTTATCTGTATCACCCAGTGGAAGTGCAGATCTCACCTAGTTTGGCTCCTTTCTTCAGTAAGGTCAGCACAACGGAGGTGTTTCTGCAGCCGATGGCTCGATCCAGCGGCCTCATGCCACTGTAGTCCACATGCTCCACCACAGCACCCTTCTCAACCAGATAATGGACCTGCAGAACACACGCTTCAAATCATCAGTGTCAGGAAAAGGAGGACAGTTGCACAAAATTTGGGGTTAGTCAAGATGATTTTTAGTCAAGAAATGAATGGCAGTGGCTATTTGCACTAAGTGAAAATAGTGATATATTCTATTTACACCATGTAAAAGTAGCAGTTTTTTGCAATGTGTAAATAGGAATTACATGCTATTTATACTTAATTTTGACAGATACATACTATAGAGACGGAGCGTATTTAGGCCACGCCCACACCGGGGGGGGGAAACAATCCAACGCTCTCCATTGACTTTGCATTGTGTGAGGCTGCCTCATTGTCATTTCGGACTTATAACAAAAAACAGAACAATGTCTAAAAGCTGATATTTGACAAGGTGTACAGCTAAACAAGCTAAAAAAACACAGAAATAAGTTTTTATAAGCTGTCGACCCAAAAAAACGAGCGTTTAAGAAGATAAAAGTGGATACAGGCAATAAGAAGTGACGCTTCAGCAGGAAGAATGGGTCAATTTGGGGATCCTGACACTCAGTATGTCTCAGTATGTGTATGTGTGCAGTAAACATTTTGTCACTGTTAAGTCAAATATCCATATGTCCGTTTTATATATGATATTTCCTGTCGTTGATTACGTTCCCCTCTAGTCGTCGTAGTTCTCAGTGTAATATGACCCGCTCTGTCTCAATGGCCTGAATCCACTTTTTTGTCCTTAAACGCTCGTTTTTTGGGTCAACAGCTTATAAAAACGTCTGGGTTTTTGCTTCTGGGTTTTGTTTAGCTTGTTTGCAGTTCACTTTGTCACATATCAGCTTTTATACATTGTTCAGTTTTTTGTAATAAGTCCGAAATTACAAGGATGCAGCCTCACACAATGCAAAGTCAATGGAGAGCGTTTGATTGTTTTCCCCCCGGTGGGCGTGGTCTTCAGATTATGACGCGTGTCGCTCTGTCTTTATTTGCACCTCAGTATTGTTGTACATTAACAGTGTAAATTATTATATTTATTAAAATTATTAAAGGTGCAATATGTAAAAAAATTTCAGTAAAATATCCAAAGAGCACTAGGCCAGTGTTATATATTTTGTTCAATTGAGTACTTACAATATCCCAAATCTTTCCAACTATTTGTAAATCGCGAGATGCTATTTTAACCAAGAAACTGGGACGTGTGAGAGCGTGGCCTGTCGATGACATTAACTTATTAACAATCGCTCCAGCGGTTCCTCAGCTCCACAACACTCGCTCCTGCTCTGCTTCAGACTACAGTAACGCCAATAATCACATCAACATGATTTCTGCCCGAGTCTTGTCCTGATTGTTTCCCACCGGCTGTGAGGTGAAGACCACATGTCCCAAGATTCTGCGCTCCTACTTGGCATCATCAAACTACGCCTTTGTTTTGAATAGGCGACCTCAAGAGGACGGAAAAGTAACATAGTGCACCTTTAAATGGATGCCGCCTTAATGGGACAATAAAAGCTCCCTCCCTACACCTAACCCTACCCAATAAATGCTTTTATTATTATTAAACATTAAAATATGAAACATTTCCGATGAGATATGTGATGGGAAAAGGGAGAAGAGCTCGGCAAAACGCGGATTCGAACCTGGATCAATCACATCAAAACCTAGATCTTTAAGCCTTACGCTTGACTGACTACGCCACTGAAAACGTTGAAATATGCTTGTTATTTATTTTACTCGTGTTTTTCCCAACCAGGCGGAGCCAACAAGGCATGCTATTTGCACTTAGCACTCCAGAAATTAATACTTTTATTCAGCAAGAAAGCATTCAATAGAGCAATAAAATATAACATTTTTAAAATCTATTGTTCTTTTGAACTTTCAATTAATCAAAGAATCCTAAAAAGAAAATGTATTAGTGTTAACGCAGCACAACTGTATTCAACATTGATAATAATGATATTTATTACTATCATAACTGAATGATTTCGTTATGAGTAATGATGATAAATTCAGCTTTGAATCACAGGAATAAATTACATTTTACTATATATTCACATAGAAAACAGCTATTTTAGATTGTAATAATATTTCACAATATTACTGTTTTACTGTATATTTGATCAAAAGTAGTGTAAGTGACTTCTTTCAAAACATTAAAACCCTTTTGAATGGTAGTGTATACATAATTATCTTTGACTAATTATGCCTATTTATACCCCGATGTCTCGTTATTTTTCCCTCAACTGATTACCACAATAGTCAAAACAATTATCCGTTGAGATTTTAATTTCACCAAACAGCACCACGAAACGTCCATCACATTGTCAGATAACTTTACCTTCAATTCATATTGTAACTCTGCCTCGTGTTTATAACCAATTCAAAGTCTACAGCAGCAAAACCCCATTTCTCTGATAATCTGATGCATCAGTCCTGCGACTTCACTCGCAGATCAAAGATGAGCTTTAATTACAGTATGTTATTCACTCACGATGTCTGCGTCTCCGTAGAAGGCAGCCAGGTCCAGCGGTGTGCGTCCATTCTTGTCGGAGTGGTCGATAACTGCACCCTTTTCCACCAAAAACTGAACGACGTTCTTGTGTCCTTTTAAACAAGCCCAGCTGAGGGGAGTTAACCCTTCCTTATCCACCGACGCTAAAGAGGCACCTGGGAAAAGCAGAGGATGTGTCGTTTGAACTCTTGCTGGAAACGTGCCACTTTATCTCAACAAATGACTTTCAAACAACAGGTTTGCTCTTTTACTTTATTTTTTTTAACTGTTACTGAACTGACTCGAGCTGAGTAATGACACTATTGTCTTTTGTAGAGCTGATTTAGAGCTGAATTTAACTTATTTATTGGGATGCCCCTGACTATACAACTTTCTAGTCGATCAGTAGTCAATCATTTAAGTCTTAAATATATACTGGGGGTGGCATTGAAAAACCGTTTGAGTTTCAGAAAGGAGAAAGAATAAAGGTAACATTGATAAAATTGTACTAACTCACGGTCTCGATTTAAACACCCACACAATCTTATTCTATTAAACCTTCGACTAAATCACACGGGAACATTCAGATCTGCGTTTGTCAGAACCTCTAGTAAATTTCGTTGTGTTATTTTGTTTAGTTGTCTGTTCAGAATTGTGATCTCGATCTGAAATCATGATTGTCAATGTATCCAGAATCGTGCAGCTCTACACTAAACCATAATAATGAGCCTTTCAAATATAAATTAAGCTTTGCAAAAGTAATGATCGTGAATGTGTTAGAAAAAAAACAGATGGGACTGTACATTTTAATAATTTCTTAATAAACTAGCGTTTTCTGCAAAGATGATTCGTCATCTCATGGAGAAATGCACCGGGTGCTACTTTAGCTTCCGAACACTTGGATATGCGCCTAATAATAGCACATTTTTAAATAGCCATGTAAAGTGGCTAACGTTAGGCTCCTGCTTACATATTTCAAATGATAAGCCATGCCTGAGGTCGATGGATGATAGGTGAACGTTTGGATTTCCTGCCCGATATACTGTAATTACCACATGGACCCGCCGTGATACGATCTGTGTTGTGAAGTCTTTTTTTCTACGACTAACCGACTATTTACATTTTGGTCGACTGAGCTTCTCATCGTCTAACATTTAGTGGGTCAGCCCTACCCAGACAGTAACATAGTGTCGGCCCACATCTGGTACACATCATGTACCAGATGTAGGGCTGTCCGATTATGGCAAAAATCATAATCACGATTATTTTGGTCAATATTGAAATCATGATTATTTAACAATTATTGGCGGGTGATATGATCCAAGTCTTATCATTCATTCATTGTAAATGTCAGTGAAATTTCATACTTATCGATACTTCAGTAAAAACTAACACTAGGTTCATTAATGTAAGTCAAAAGTTCTCAAAGACTAGTTAACAGTCAGCAATAAAATAAGAACAAAGAAACTGAACAGACAAAAAAACACAACAGAACAAAAATACAACTGAAATAAACAGTGCTTTAGTTTTTCAGGAAGATGTTCAGATAATAGCCTACAACAGAAACTGAATAAAGTTAGCAGATGTAAAATAACACTACTGTATACATTAAATATAGACTTTAAAACTACAACTTATTCACTCAAGAGCAGTGAGTAATTTTATCTTTGTCTTTTCTAGTTTTATTAACATTAATAACTGCAGCAGATTTATTAGGCTGCTGTCACTTTTATGCTGCGTTCACACCAAACGTGAATAGAGCGCCAGGAGCGAGTGATTTCCATGTTAAGTCAATGGAAAGGCAGGTTGACGTGCGTCTGGAGGTAGATAGACGCGATTCGCGCGACGCAATTACGCCTCATTTGCATGTACAGTTCGCGCAAATGCCGCAATTTTTTTACGGGAATTAAGCGTCTTGCACAAGTGGTGCTTTTTGAGCATTCGCGCGCTTGAAGCGATGCCGCGTTTGACGCTCGAGTTGATTTTTTTTTTTTACTGTGCCGTCAATTTGCGTCACGTTAACCAATCAGGAGCCTGCTCGCTGCTGTCACATGGTGAAGTGACGTGATGAGAAACCTTGCATAATTTAAAAATACTACTATTGTGTCACAAAATGTAGTTTTAAGACTTTTTCAGGTGAAAATGTAGTTGTTTAAAGCTCAAATATGTGGTTTATTTATAAAGAGAGAGCCTATTTAAAAAATAATCTTGCGTTTTTGGAGTTGTGAGATCCAGGCGATCAACAGCGCTCATTAACCCCGGCGAGAGCAGCCTTTCCTCGGCCAGTCCTTCTGACGTTTGCCTCTGGCTCTGATGTCTCTGTAGTGGTTCAACGTGAGAGAATTCGTCTTGTGTGGATCTAACCGGTGATCTTTGGTGTCATGAATCTATCATTTGTTGTCTGCCAAATCATTTTGACTGAGGGCAAAGAGAAGTTTCATAACTTTATTTTTTAAGGATATTTAAATGCACATGCAGTGAAGATAATGTAGGAGTTGCCTGGACCACATTTGTGTGGCTATTAATGTTTTAATAAATAGTTTTAATGAAAATGAAATGAGGCAGAGTGGTCTTTTATGACATTTCTCCTGGAGCGTGATTCGCGCAAGTTGAAAAATCTGAACTTTGGTGGATATTCGCGCCGCGTTAACCAATCAGGAGCTTGCTCTAGTAGTGACAACAATGAGGACAAAATCATATGTGGACACCCGGAGCTGTGCGATACATCTTCATACTTTATAGAAAAAGGAATAAAAAGGATCTTGCTGAGGAGGTCAGACAATCAAGTTGTAAAAAACGCACTTTACTCAATTTGAGCTATACATTGGGTGATATCAGGGTGATTGGGACACTTTTTGCCATTGAGATGACTTGGAAAAAGTGTCCCAATCACCCTGAATTCATCCTATTGAGACTACAAGCTAGTAAAGCCGGCAAATTGAGCTTATTCGCTGTATTTTAAAACAATCCATGTCAGCCATTTCACAATGAGACGAGCCGCCTGGCAGAAGCCCCTCCCATTACACGAATCTGCGTCTGTTGTGAAGTGAATGTCACGCGCGAATGAAGCGAGTAAACTCAAAATGCTCAAGCGTCCAACTACTATTTATTCACGCAAGTCGCGTCTGGTGTGAACGCACAATAACACACGTGCTCTTTCTCAGTGTTTACGAGGATACATACAAAAATGGCATTTCGACATATTTTGTGTGTGGGCTATTTGTCCGTTTAGGTGCGTATCTGAAGCCCACAGTATCCTTCTCGGCCCTAACCAGATGTGTCCCAGATGTGTCACAACACTATGTTGCTGTCTGGGTAATTATTTCCCTGTTTATTACTGTGAAGCTGCTGTACTGTATAAAGCGCTATATAAAGAAAGGTGGCTTGACTTTATGTTGCATTATAAAAGCCGAAAATTGCTGAAGATTGTGCGGATGAAAAAAAGCTTCATGCCACTCACCTTTAGACAACAGGAAGTCAGCCGTGCTGAGATGCCCCTCACACGCGGCCACCATCAGCAGAGTGCGGCCCTGTTTGTCACTCACATTCACATCCGCCCCATGCTGCAGCAACAGATCTGCAATCTGCAAGACAATTCATTAAACATCCTGAAGAGCAAGCTCTGCGGTTTGAGTGTTCAGGTGTTTGCTCACCTGCCAGTGTCCCTGTCGAACCGCACAGAACAGGGCACACGCTCCTCTCCTGTTCACCTGCTGAACCTGCGCCCCCTGCACCAACAGGAAGTCACACACCTCCACCTTCCCCCGTCCTGCAGCCGCAGACAGAGCTGTGGAAACAGCAGGGGTGTTCGTTATATATCAATAACTACAACCAAAAACATGCATTTCTTGAATTAAGATTATACTGAAATAAGAGTAAAGTTACAATATTTCTAATTTTCTTTCGAAAATAACTAAAGATAAAAAACTAAAACTTGATAAAAAACTATATTAACATGTTTTTAAAAAAATGAAACAAAATTAGTTAAAATTACATTGAAGTCTAATTACATCAATGATATTAAAATAACACGGGTAAACAGAAATGCAAACATGCATTATGGGATTTTATTCAAAGTTATAAGCCATTTTAACTTATTATTAAATAAATAGTGGTGCATATAATGCATATTTTTTGGGGGAAATTCTATATAAATAATATAAAATTTAAATAAAATATTTTTATTTATTTATTGAAATATTTAATATATAAAATAATAATTATGATATAATAAAATTATAATAAATTATTATTTATTATATTATTAATTATAATAAAATGTATATAACATAATAATCATATAATATTAAGTATTATAAACTATAAATGAAATAAAATAACATTTATTTTTAAGTTATAAAAATATTTATTATATGAAATAATAATGATATAATACAATTATAATAAAAATGTATATAATGTAATAATGATTAATGATATAATATTGACTTCTCTACAAGTTATATAAAATATAAATAATATATCAATTTATTTATAATTGATTAAAATATTTAATATTATAAAATAAATAAAATAGTAATTATAATATAATACATTTATAATAAATTATTAGTTGTAATAAAAATTAAATATAACAATAATTATATAATATTGATTTCTATATAAGTATTGTAAAATATAAATGAAATAAAATAAAATTTATTTTCAAGTTATTAAAATATTCAATATAATTATATAAAATAAATAAAATAGTAATTATAATACAATTATTTATAATAAAGTATTAATTATAATAATTAATATAAATTAACAATTATAATAATAAAATAAATCATTAAAAAAACACTAGTGTATAATCTAGTAATTCTGAGACAACATGAACAGCATAATAATTGTATTTGATTTATGGTTCCAAGCTGCATATAAACTTGACGCATTAATATTCAACGTGCATTTCACAGTTCATCTAATCAGGACATATAGCACTGATTCCAGAACTGATGACAGTACAAAATAATAATGATCCTAATATTTTAAGGATGGTAAATGCATCAGCCAGTAACTCTGATGAGATCACTGGTAGATGATTAATTAGAGCACACAATGAACAGACTGTGTTCTGGAAGCTTCTCTCTGGACAGAACATGTCGGGTCTGATGGGGTCGTCTAGGACATCAGGATGGATGGTCACATGACTAACAGCTCTCTGCAGTTTGAGTGAGATTAAAGGACCGGGACTCTACACATCCATTTACAGACAGAGAGAGGAGCGGATGCCAAAGTACAGAGAGGGACGCATCCCAAACTAACCTAGAACATGTTTTGAAGGGGTTTTTATTGCTTCAGGGTCAAACTGATTCTCACAGTATTCACACTGATCTCAGAGCTGAGGGTGAATCTGTTTTCTGGTCATGATGTTTTGGTTATGTTTCAGCAGGCCTGTGAGCTCATATACTCCTCGAGAAACAAACCGGGCAGAAATAAGCCTATTTTTATATCCACAGACTGAGAACATGTCCAGGTCACTTCAGCAATCAAACGCCAACAGTAAGAAATCATCGTTTGCTTGAAGAAAATCAAGCCTCTTTTCAGAACCATAAGGCTCTTAGTGTTATTAGTTAAGCACATTGAAGCAGGTTCACTAAAACCAACGGCTTCCACAGGACGTCCCACCTGGGACTGAGACACAGTCTGTGACTGCTAACCTGAGCTGTCCCACACAATGCAACTGTATAAACACTGGGAATCTGCAGTCTGGATCCCACACACACATCAGAGGACTCAAATCATGAGGAATCAACAGCTCTGATCGGTTGAGATGAAAGAGTTAATTGTGCTGTGAAACACACACGCGTTCACAACTCAAAGCTTCTTACACATTCAAAAACACCACAGACAGAAATCAGTCTGTTTATCCATCCGTCTGTCTATCTGTCCGTCTCTCTCTCTCTCTCTATCTGTCCGTCTGTCT
>JARQWZ010001407.1:117500-130000 GCA_033150135.1 Gobio occitaniae | reverse complement strand
ATCTGTCTGTCCGTCCGTCTATAATACTTTAAAAAAGCGAAACATTTCCAGATTTCACAGCCCTATCTCAGCATAGTAAAATGCTTTTTTCTGATAATGTATCATCTGACAAAACATCTACAGACACACACAATCGACCGCAAGCTGCCCACCGACTGTAATACGGCACAGTGAGAGAAACGAGAGAGAAAAACATGAAGAAATAAAACTGAACGTACCTGTTTCGCCCCACAGTGTGTCATGGGCATCAATCTGCACCGCCAGTTCATTATTCAACATCAACATCAACAAGCCTTCCAGCACCTGCCAAAACACCATCTCACAATCAATCAGACGCAATACTGGAACAGAACAGCAGATGAAGACTCAGACACAGGGACTGAAATCAGACACATGCCAGTGCAAATCGACTTTCGTGTCGTCTATTTTGGGGAATTTTAAGTTACATTGTTTAAATCGAATGACAATGTGCATCTTGACTGCAACCCTGGAACGAGCAACAGGAAGTTAAATGAATAAGTTCAGATTGAAGCTCTTCAAAAAGAGTTTCTTTAAAGGCTCAAACAGCTTGACATTGGAGAGCGTTCGTTCTGTTGCTATGGCTGTTCTCCCACGGTCAACCACATCCTTACCACATCTACAACATTTGTTGCACTTCAAGGTCTTCAAAGAATGAAAAGAAAATGTTTTCAACATTGATAATAATCATAAATGTTTCTTGATAAGCAAATCATATGAGAATGATTTCTGTAGGATCATGTGACACTGAAGACTGGAGTAATGATGCTGAAAGTTTTGATGCTGAAACATGTATTCAAATAGAAAACAGTTATTATACATATATTTTTACATTTTTTGTATACTGCAGTCAATTTTAAACAGTAGAGACTGAGTGACATTCATATGTTTGTAAGGAAATCTGACATAAGAAGACAAGGTGTAATGCTCCTGTTAGTGTTTTTTAGGGAACTGAGTGACAAACTGTTTGTTGGAGAGCAACATTTGCTAGTGCTATGGAAGAATGAGTAGTCTTGAGACATGTATGAAGTGTTTTGGTGCATTTTGAATGTGAAATTAATTGCAGAGCCAAACTGAACGTTAGTTATGAGAAGAGTTTTGAAGAGGTTTTCTTATTGACTTTAAAAAAAGTATTATCATTGATTTGTCTGCATCAGATAGAGCTGCTTTTTAGCAGAATCGAAATGTGTGTCTTCATTGATGAATTTTGCAACTGTTATTGAACTGAATTTAATCAAAATTGAATCAACTTGAGCTGAATAACCCCACTATTGCCTTGTTAGAGCTGCTTTACCTCAGAATTTGAATGTGATGATATTTGCATCATTGATTCAGTTTTCTTCTGTTTATTACTGTGAAGCTGTATTTGTATAAAGCGCTATGTAAAGGTGACTTAGGCTGCGTTCACATCTCTAGTTCGGTTCATTTGGTCCGAACCAGGGGCAAACAATTATACATTGTAGCATTTTTCAGCTTTTTTGGTTCCTTCTCACAACACACTGATTGCTTTGGTCTGAACCAGTTGAAACAAACCAAAATGCAGTCACATGACAACATCCACATCACTCATTGGCCGTGGCATATTTCCTAAACTGCGACTGCGCGGGCTGGTTTTGTCCCAGGCCATAATCTATAGAGACGGAGCGTATTTAGGCCACGCCCACACCGGGGGGGAAAACAATCCAACGCTCTCCATTGACTTTGCATTGTGTGAGGCTGCCTCATTGTCATTTCGGACTTATAACAAAAAACAGAACAATGTCTAAAAGCTGATATTTGACAAGGTGTACAGCTAAACAAGCTAAAAAAACACAGAAATAAGTTTTTATAAGCTGTCGACCCAAAAAAACGAGCGTTTAAGAAGATAAAAGTGGATACAGGCAATAAGAAGTGACGCTTCAGCAGGAAGAATGGGTCAATTTGGGGATCCTGACACTCAGTATGTCTCAGTATGTGTTTGTGTGCAGTAAACATTTTGTCACTGTTAAGTCAAATATCCATATGTCCGTTTTATATATGATATTTCCTGTCGTTGATTACGTTCCCCTCTAGTCGTCGTAGTTCTCAGTGTAATATGACCCGCTCTGTCTCAATGGCCTGAATCCACTTTTTTGTCCTTAAACGCTCGTTTTTTGGGTCAACAGCTTATAAAAACGTCTGGGTTTTTGCTTCTGGGTTTTGTTTAGCTTGTTTGCAGTTCACTTTGTCACATATCAGCTTTAATACATTGTTCAGTTTTTTGTTATAAGTCCGAAATTACAAGGATGCAGCCTCACACAATGCAAAGTCAATGGAGAGCGTTTGATTGTTTTCCCCCCGGTGGGCGTGGTCTTCAGATTATGACGCGTGTCGCTCTGTCTCTATTACATTGTTTGTATACACCACAATATGCAAACAATACATTTCTATAATGAAGCGCGGATGCGGCTTGAAAACAGTGTTCTAGTCACTTCAAGCTAATTTCGCGCTGTTCTTGTGAGTTTTCGAAAAGTTGGGACCTAATATAGTCATCAGACCAAATTTCTATAAGGCTCCTACTCTTATAAATGGTGAGAAAAATGTCCAAGATATTCATAAAGGCAAAAATGCCCCTGTAATGAATTCCTCTGTGTTTTTTATATCCAACATTTGACATGTATTGTAATATTCAAAGATTAATTATGAGTTTAGTGCGGTTGTTTTTGCAGACACGACTGTCGGAGAGTTAGACGATTGTGTAGCTAATATAAAGTGTAACAAAACTAAAACTAAAATCTGTTCTTCGTACGAGGCTAACTCAGTTAGCTGGATTTGATTCTTGATGATTTGGCATGATCTTGGATTGTTTGGTTCTTCGACGCTCATCCTGGACTTGCTGTCATAGCAACAGCTCCAGAAGCTTAAACCTGCTCGCGAGCGGCTTATTTCATGGAAACAGGATTAGATCACATCTTGAGGTGATGCTTAAAATCTGTCCCAGCCACTGCTACTTTATTACAAGAGTTCATTACTGAACCAGGGGCAATAATAATCATTTTAAATAATTAATTTAAATATATTTGAAAATAATCGTATAATGTTGTGTATAATACTATAGACACAGCCACTTGATTGAGCAGTTTATTTGTGATGGAATAATTACTTTATGATTTTATTGGCGTTTTTTACACATGCTGTACAGTTACTGCATTCATTTCAGTGGTCACGGATATTATGGGATGGCTTGATGCAGCACGAGATGCAGATAACTTGATCTTGACCCTTAATTAATGCTGTCACGTAAAAAATCTGTTTCAAATTGAATTAAGAATGAAATTACAACATTGAAATAATGTAAAGGGTGTACAAATACTATAAAATCGTGATTATAAATAATTAGGAATCATGTTCATCAAAACAGAGCACATTTCATTTATCTATTATAACTTTTATGTTGGTTTGGTCGTTTGCTTATAAGGGTCCAGAAATTCGTGTTTTCTCCTTTTTTACTTTGTCAAGTTTTTTGCCATGTGTCTTTTTAAATTGTATGATGTCATTACGTTGCTGTCTTGCCGCCAGCCAATCGCAGCATTGCTGATCATGGTTTCGAGTATCGATGCATCTGCCCTCTTCAGGGAACACAAGAACGTGCAGTAATCTCAGATAACTTAATCCAATCCGCAAATTCACTAGAGGAACCAAATTAGCCAGACATCAGTTATCACGATTAAAACATCAGATCATCTCAGATGTATTAAGAGCGGTACGAAGAACGGACCCCAGCTCTGAAAACACTGATTGTGAAGAAAACATCAACAACAACAGTGAATAAATCAATATCTACGACTATGGTAGACAACGTAGAGTTGAATAATCAAAATAAACTGTATTTTAACAGATCATATATTGTGTTATGTATATATTGTGCAGCTTTTGCATTTGATGCTGATTTGATTTTATAGGTACCAGCTGTAATTGTTCAGAGCATTTATTATTAATTAAATGACTCAAGTGAAGCATTTGACATAAATCGGTGACATGCTGTCCATTTTTAAGTGGTTAGAAAAACTATTTGCCCTCATAAAAGGTAGAATATCATCGTATTGCACCCTAATAGAAAAGAGTGTGTGTGTGTGTGAGCTTACATGAATGTGTCCCATACTGCAGGCCGCTATGAGCCCCTGCTGCAGGGCTTTGTTCTTCAGGCTCAGGTCCAGTTGACCCTCACTGCTCCAGGGCAGCTCCAGCAGACACTCGATGACCTCTGAATGACCCCGCAGGGCTGCATGCACCAGCGCACACTGGCCGCTCTTGTCCACGTGATCCACCTGACCACAAACGACATGTGTAAATTTATCAAAATGCATGTAACTTGAATATGTCACTAACCGCGTTTCCATTACCCTTCAAATTGCGAATTGAAAATATGCCCAATGGAAACGTGTCAATTTCGCAAAAACTTCCATATATCGCAAAAAAGTTTTTACGCTCGCATGAGATGGTTTTTCAGGCAATTCGAAAAAGGAAATTTTCGCAAAACTGTAATGGAAACAGTTTTTTCGCATTTACAGGTCACCAGATACGGTCACGCATTGCTCTCACATAGGGCCTACATATTTTTTTCCACTCAAGTATGTACGAGATCTTATGTCGTTAAAACGACATATATTTTCTCCTAATAAGGAAAGTGGCATAACTTTATAATGACGGACCCCGGTGCAACCACAAATATCATAACTATCTACAGGCCAACTGTAATTAAAACATATTCAAGAAAATTTCAGCCTTGCTCAAAGACTGAAGAAACAGGCCAGTTACGCACGTCAATCCATTCCCGACGATCTTGGTTTGCTTCTTATTTATTAAATATACAGCCAAATAGTTGATTAAACATTGATCAAAATTAAAATACAATTTATACAAAACAAAATTAATTTTAAAGAAAGACTTTCTAGAAAACACAATTCAATTGTGCTCAAAATCCATGTCTCCAGACATATGCACATCTGATTATGTAGCCTTACTCATGCTGCTCACTTTTCATAATCAACATATGAAATTAAAATTTTATAATATTTAGACATAGCCTAACTATATGAAACTAAATAGGCTACGTTTTCTTTAACCCTCTTTCCGACGAAGTCGTTGGCGCCTTTTGATGGATTTTTTCTTATTCCAGCGGAAACTCTCAATACTCCGTAATTTTTAGCCATACAGATAAGTGCAAGACATAATTATAAACAGTAAACTCTCTACTTTTATTTGTGTACACTCACAATAACAGCAAAGGCCGTGAACTCAGGGAACAGATTATTTTGCACTCCACTCCAAACGCTGTCTTCATTTCAAAAATATATTTTGTTAATTAAACGCAACGTTTTTCATTTCAAAAGCATTTCTAAATTCAGTTTATATTTCAAAATAATGAAGTGGTAAAAAAAAACTTTGAGTTACCCCCATGCAAATTCAAACTTTTCGCTCGTCTCTGTATGTGGCAGCAATGCGTCACAATAACCTGGCGTATGTAAAAGTCGATCATTCTTTACAGATGATGGTATGTTTGGACAGAAGACGAGTTCTTTATTAAACTCGTAAAAAAACAATAGAATTTTTTCTATTTAATCAATTTAATTTTTGGAATGATTTATCAAGAGAGGGAAAAAATTGTTTAAGTCGTATAACATCAGTTATTGGAAACGCTGTCGTTTCGCAATATTTTTTTTATCAACTTTTAGAAAATATCGCAAAAGTTTTGCGCAAATCTGTAATGGAAACGCGGCTACAGATAACGGTGTCCGTACTCTACCTTTGCTCCTCTCTTACAGAGAAGACCGACCAGCCCCAGATGACCAGCGGCCGCTGAGTAACACAAAGAGCTCATGCCGTTCTCCGAAACCACGTCCACGTTTGCTCCGAACTCCAGCAGCAGGGCGACCATTTCCTGATGGCCCAGGTGAGACTGGACGCAGAGCACCGGGGCGTTGTTCAACACCTCCGTACGATAGTTGACATTCGCTCCACCCAACATCAGCAGACGGCTCACCTAGAGACAGATACCAGATTGTGTTTATTATGTGTCTGAATTAGGGGTCGGCCGATATGGATTTTTTAGTGCCGATGCCGATACCAATTTTTTTTCATCAGCCTTAGCCGATGACCGATACGGGCTGCAGATTTTCTTGAGCCGATATTGCTTTTGCTCCCTCAATATACATCATAAAAATGACACAATGATCATGAAGATAACAATTTTACAAGTCTCAATTTAAAAAAAGGAACATTTATTGAACTAAAAAAAAACAATATTTAACAAATAGTAAAAACAGGTGAGGGTAGAACAAGAAAAAAAAAAAGAGTTCAGTGGTGAAAATAAATATTTAAGCATAAATAAAATAATTGCACTATTGCACACAGTAGCAACAAGCAAGCAGCATAATAAAGTGCACACTGACTGTACTATACTTCATTTTAAAACTAACCAACTATTTACAACCTAGTCATTTAATGCTTAGGTGCATTTAACTTAATCTCTTTTAGAGCAACACCAGCGGTAATTCAGGGAAAAATCTCCCAATGCTCCACGTGAAACTTCGACCTTTTACCATTGTGTCAATTCATGATGCCGATGCCGATACACGCAAATATCGGCCGATATATCGGTCTAACACTAGTCTGAATCAAGAACGCCAAACCTTATCTTTTGGTCTTCTTTCAGACTCGTCAACCGAATCCCTAAAATCGACTTTGATTTTCAGTCGTTCAGAGCCGTTGGTTATCATTTATCTTCTGCCAGCCCTCATATTGTGTCCTTCTTTGTAAAACAATGCCTCATCCTGTGTTTAAAGTTCACTCTGAACAAACTGCTGATTGGTAAAGCATGCTGATCACAATTCACAGACTCATTAAGTGCTCCAGCGCGAGGCGGCACATTGTGTCCCAGTCATTAATCAGCCTGGATTCTGCTTTTGATAAGCGTATGAATAACAAACGTTTAATCAGCAGCGGCTGCGCGGCCCCAGAGGCTCGAGAACGCCTGGAAATGAAATTTGTTTTATTTACCAAAACCACATGAGAATGTTTAGACTCCACCTTGAGGAATAGAGAGAGATGGAGAAGAAGAGAAGAAAGATAAATATAAAATACAGCTGCACAGTAATTACAGGGGCCAAACTCGACGAGCATCCACTGAGAGCAATGTAAAGAGTTCAAGGACGACTTGTTTACACCGAGAGGAGAGAAAAAACATACAATACATTTTACAGTTTGGTACAAGTGAGTTAGCGGGAACTGAACACACCATGTTTAATCAACTCAGGATGAGGAGAGAAAATAATTAGTGTTTTGCAATGAAAGAGCTCAAAGGTTATGGGCAAAAGAAACACCCATAGCTGCTTATCAAGAAGAAACAAATTAATAAATACAAATAAAAATTTAACTGATGGTGGCGCTAGGAGGGTTTTGCTGCGTTACATATAATATGGCATATAATATATTAAAAAAATTTATTTTAGGAACCAGGGGTGGGCGATATAGCCTCAAAATTATATCACGATATTTCAAGAATATTTGCGATAACGATATTTATGACGATATAGAAAAAAAATATATGGTTAATACGTTTTATTGGTTATTGCAGCTGGTAGGCAACAGCATATATTAGTGCAAACAAAACCATAACATAACATTTTAGTTTAACAATAACTAATGTAATGTATGCCATGGTCTGGATTGGCGGGAAGGTGTGCAATAAAATCGTTTAATGCAGAGGTAGTTCCAAGTCAGATGAATCCTCGTTCTATATTAATGTTTTCATTTCAGGTGTGTTTAGATGGAGCACTGTAATCGGTTTGAAAGTCCGAAAGTCCGAATGAAAATGCTGCATTTAAACACTGCTTTCATAAGGATACACACATTTTTCTGAAGTGTTAAACTTTTTATTGTGTAACAAGTTATGAAGAAAATGTTGGAATAATGACACAGACATAGCCTGTCTACGCCATCTCATCTGACAGCGTTTGTCTGTCAGGCACTTTCTACTGCGCCTGATAGAAGAATTTATTTTTCTGAGGTGTTTCTGACAGCAACACCAGATCGGTTTAGTTAACGTCTCGTGTAAACTGTCCACAGAATCGTTCAATCGGAATGACATAAAAGTGTGCATGTAAACGGGGCTATTGAAGCGCGCACATACACACACACACACACACACATGCGTCACTCGCATTCAGAGAGCAGAGATTGCGCTACACATTCATGAGCACAGAAACTTGTTATTAATGCAAGCGACTTTTAGCAATAAAATAGCTAAGTTACTGGATCACTACATTATATTTCTCAGTAAGGATGGGGTTACATCGCTATTTTTCAGTAATAAACGCACATCTTCATTAAGAGAGACGCTGAACTGCCGCAGTCACACAGGTACGAATCTCTCTCTCTCTCTCTCTCTCTCTCTCTCTCTCTCGATAATTAATCCAAATAAATGCTATAATCCATTCATTCAAATAAATGTAATCTTACGCACTACTTTATCTCTGTGTCAGATTCAAAGAAGGCAGAATGTTAGATCTCACGAGCCATAACTTCTAACGAAAATTAACCGTCAATGTTACCCTTCCGGTAAAATATTGCGCTGCAAACATCAATAGCAGCTTTAAGTTGTCAATGTTTAGTCAGTTGGCAAGAGGGCTGACCTCTTGTAACCAAGTAGCTCCCTTTTTAGGTATCAAGTCATTATCGGATGCTGACATGCTGCTTTTTCGTGTATACTCTGACAGGTGTTGTTGTTGTGCGCGCTAGGGAACGTAAATACGCCATCGCGTCGCTATATCATTGATATCGCAATATGACACTTTTTTATCATGTAAAAATTTATACCGGTATTATCGTGGATGGTATGATATGGCACACCCCTATTAGGAACACACCGACTTTTTGGGACTTATTCACCGTTTCCCCCAGAGTTAGATAAGTCCATACATACCATTCTCACCTCTGTGTGTGCCATAACAAGTCTGACGCATCCACCGCTAGCCTAGCTTAGCACAAAGACTGGAGGTAAATGGCTCCAGCTAGCCTACTGCTCAATAAGAGATAAAATAACACCAACATTTTCCTATTTACATGTTGTGATGTGTATAGTCACAGCGCGTACAAATAACAAGGTTACATGAGACACAGCCATCTTATAAACGTATACACACTGGGGACTATATTCTCAGAAGGCGCAGCACTGCTCTATGTCTGCGAAGTGATTTGCTCGCAGCACCTGAGAAGCCTCGCGGTGAAGAGCAGAGAGTTCGCTCAGAGTTGCAGTAATAGAGTCAGCAATTACTAGATAGTTTACAATCATGGGTGTTTGCTGTATTGTAAAGAACTGCGACAATAAACAGGGGAGAAAAGGTAATACCATTCTCAGGTGCTGCGAGCAAATCACTCCGCAGAAGTAGAGCAGTGCTCTGGGGGATACAGTGAATAAGATAAAGTCACAAAAAGTCGGCGTGTTCCTTTAAGCACATTTCCCCAAAATTCATTCATATAAAAGTAATGCAAACCACAAAAACAAAAAGTTTTTCAGTGAAATTGTCCAAAATGTCTTGGTATGCTGAAGCATTAAGAGTTCCTTTGACTGGAACTACGGGGTCAAGAAAAATAAAACATATGGATGCATTATTGTAATTCTGATTTAAAGGGTAAATGTGCTTTATTATCATGAAAATGTCACAATGCAAATTTGTACCTAAAATACAGGCTTAATTTTCTCATGCAAAATATATAATAATATTTGTTTAATGGAAAGAAAGTTAAACAGAAAGAGTGCTTATGGCATCTGTCATTGTGTGTGTTTGCAGTGCATAAAGTTCAAAAGAAGAACCGTAAGGTGGAGGACGTTATGAATGTTAATAGATGAGGATGAAAATAAAATCACTTTTGCTTAAAGCTAAAATCCATCATTGGTGCTGATAATTGCTCTGGAGTCTCAGTACAGCGTCCTCTACTACACACACAGAGGAATCATCTGGATGACTTTTCTTTAACTGACCTTTAGATTAATAACTTCGCACTAAATCTAAAACGGTTTGGGAATTACTTCAAATGTCACGTGTTCTTTCCTCCGTTTGTCTGATTTCTTTTATAATCTTCATCAAACCGATGGAGTGAAGACATGCGTCATTAATCTGACAATTAACAGAGGATCTCAATGCTTGATCAGTACAGGCATAATCCATATTGTTTTGCATCACAGTAATGCGAAATTGTATTCAGTCGAAACCTGCTCGCTCAATTCACATACACACATCTTCATATAAACACATTATTGATTCAAATGAAGTGACATGTCTGAACTATAACTGAAAGCTGGACTTCTAATGATGCCGTCTCATTATAATCGTTTACATGTCATTTAACAGGGAAGATGAGTAGGGGGTCAAAGGTCAGTGGCACTGCATTCTAATTGGCTCTCTGAGTCATTTGTGTAGATAGTTACACAGCAACACCTTTATAAGACAGTGTAAATGCATTTAAAGGTACACTATGTAACCAAATTTAAATAATAATGAGTCAATACATCATCCATTCTTTTTTCAAAACGTATAACTGTACCTTTAAAGGTACACAATTGGTCCTTAGGGTACAGTTATACCATAGTTTTCCTCACTTAGAGCAGGTCAAGTTTGGTCCTAGTGAGCCACTGTCCTGCAGAGTTTGGCTCCAACCCTGAAAGACGTCTATAGAAGCTCTTATTGAGACAGAGGTTTAGATGTTGATGATTTATTGAAAATGTCCGGTTGCCATTATGGAGATCAGTGTTTCCTTTAGTTGGGCAGTTTGACTATCGGCTTTTTATGTGAGTTTGTGGTCAAAACACATAATCTGTTCAAATCAAAAGAAGCCATAAACAAAAATAATGTTTGACTAAACATCACTGACTAAAACTATTAATAAATAATATTCAACAATAATACTTTCTTGCCACAGATCAGACATTATGAATTGAGATTTTTAAACACATTCTAAAGGGAAAAAAAGTTTAGACGCACAGATATCAAGAATCAGCATATGAATCTCAACTATGGTGACATGCTTAATGCTGCAATGCATGCTGGGAGCCATTAGTTTTATAGTGTGGTGGCTTAGTAGTGTTGGAGCTAAACTCTGCAGGACATCAGCTCTCTAGGACCGATCTTGCCTACCCCTGACTTAGAGGTACACAAATGATGTTCCCTTAAAGCTACACTGTGTGATATTTTCCCCCCATCTAGTGGTGAAAAGGTATATGACCATCCAGTGAATATTAGTTTCTGTTCCTCTCAATTCCGATTTCGTTTTAACTCCTACGGTGGCCGATTTAGTCCAAGATTAACATGGCTTCCAGTTCGACCTCGTCTACATTCGACACGGTGCCATCGAGTGTTAAAACGCGAAAGGCGAAGCTTGAATTTACGGGTATGTCCCTCTTTGGCTAATGTACTTTCAAGATGGAGGGGCAACATGGCGACCCGCATTCAAACCCCTCACCCGTATGTATTTTCAATGGAATATTATAAACTTACGAGAATACTTTATTACTTGAAAGAAGTAAATATACATTAATGAGCACATATATTTTTGAAAGAACTAAGTGTTTTTAGCTAAGAATAAACTAAAAAAGTTACACAGTGTAGCTTTAAGGGTCCCAAAAGGTACAATTTTGTACTTTTTTTTTTGAGAGTGTATTAAAAGTGTTTATATTTTAGACCTAGTAGGATGGTTTTCACGGGAAATTGCGTAAATGTTACTCGTCCATGCGTGGCTTGTCATATCTGTTAATAGAGAAGTTCTTCAACACACGTCTTAACCATATTCATCCGCACAGTCACGAAGAGCCGAAGCACAACCAACACAATGTTCTTCCACAAAATGCACCCATTTTAGTTTTTTAACCGCTAGTGTACCTTTAATTAAAGAGCATTCTGAAAGTCGTGTGCTGACCTTGACGTTGGGTGTGTAGAGGTTCCTGAGGGAGGCCAGAGCAGCAGACAGACCATCAGTACTACAGCTGATCCATAAGGCCTGGAGAACACTGGACGACACACCGGTCCTCTTACTCAGACCCTTCAGAAGAACACACACACCTCATGAATATTATATTATCATAAATATTTAAATGATACATTTATATGTATTCATATTATAGTTGACATTATTGTGGACATTAATCTGTAAAGGTGAAGTGTGTTCTGTGAAACCCCCGACACCAACTGTGCAGAAATAACTCAAAGAAACTACATTATACAGTATTAACAGATGAATAATGGATGGATGGATGGATGGATAGATAGATAGACAGACGGATTGATGGATGGATAGATAGACAGATGGACGGATGGATGGATGGATGATAGATAGATAAAACGACAGACGGACAGGTGGATAGACAGACAGATAGATGGATGGATGGATAGATGGATGGATAGAACGACAGACAGATAGATAGATGGCTAGACAGACAGACGGACATATGGATGGATGGATAGATGTAT
>JARQWZ010001407.1:0-112500 GCA_033150135.1 Gobio occitaniae | reverse complement strand
TTCATGCAGGAACAAGATGAGACACACACAATATAATCCCGCTCCTATTTTTTGCTCACTCTGGCTATTTATTAGAAGTTTAATTAACACAGTTATTCTCATTCATGTCCTTGATGACAGCAAACGGGTGAAGGATGAGAACGCTTTTTAAACACCAGACTCTTAACACACTGTTGTAGTTTTTAACATCGAGCACTTGACTTGCTATTTGACTAAAGACCATTTAGACTAGACCATATCCATTTTAATTTCCAAGAAGTTAAGTGGACGCCACTGGCCGGTTAAATACGCAGTGCTTTGAGGTCATGTGACACGCCGTGGTTTAGCTCACTTACCCATAAGAACATTATCAGTTCAGCTTCTGCCTTTATAACATCAGATTTTTGGATCAATTCCATGTAATTTAGGGTCAAATCTTTTAATGTCTGCGATCAAACGAGGTTCTTGTGAGGTAAATCTGTGGCTAAAGGCTCTGAAAGCGCCTCTGTCCGCCTGGAGAAGGGTGGAATAGACAGCTCCTGCGTTCCCCAGCTCTCACTGGTGTTAATTAACCCAGCTTCATTAAAAGGCCACGCATGACTGCAGGTGGCTTTGATCAGCTCTACATCTCCTCTACACTAAACTCATTCCCGCTCCTTTCTTTTCTCCCTCTTTCAGCTGCGGAATAACAGGGCAGAGTCGCAGGGAACTTTTCAGAAGTCCCTCTTTTTTAGAGCCAACTTTTCTAGTCTGAACCTGGAGAGGGTTCAGGGAGGCGAGAGATGAATAGGACACAGGCGAGCCAATCAGAGCGCTCGGACACAAACCGCAAGGGAATCCCAATTAAATGGGAGTCTAGGATCACCACAGTTCATCAGGGTCTGGAACAAACCAGTTATTTTAGGGATTTATTGGCCGATAATTCTTCATATCAGAAAGCCGATAAACAATATATTGGCCAATACATCTAAATCCATTTTTGTATATAAGTTTTGATTACAAAAACAAAAGTCTCACCGTTAAAAGTATGGCTGTGTGATTTCTGCGATGCGGAAAACGCGGACGGAATTGCGGAATCCAGTCATAAAAATTGAATGTGTCAAAATTTTGATGAATAAATAAAAAGCAGGTCAGTGCACTTAAATCAAATTGTGAAATAGACTAGCGTCTGTGAATATTAATCTGCAAAAGACTATTTCTGTGTAAATGGTATTTATATAGCGCTTTGGAAAAAATCATAATCACGATTATTTTGGTCAATATTGAAATCACGATTATGTAACACAATTATTTCACATGACTTTGGGAATGTGTTGCATTTATTAAAAAGAAACCTTTCAACAATTCAATTGAAATTGTAACATTTGTTGTACTTTTTGAACTATTAAAATAAAGAATATAACATATATTCAAATCAAAGTATAAAAGTATTCAAGTAAAAATGATAACCACAAATAAATAAAATCAACAATATGGTTCGGCTAGATATGCTTTTCAAGTTTTTCAGGTACGTCTAACATTAGTTTTCAGGTACAGAAATGTATCAAATGTAAAATAATATTGCATATTTGAGTGCATAAATTAAAGATTAATCCTATTAAACTTACAAAAGCTATTCAATCAAGAGCAGTGAGTGATGTCCTTGTCTTTTGTTGTTTGACATTAAACAGACAGCAGTAAAGGCTACTGCCCCTTTAAGACCTAATGCTCGGATATGCGTCGTCTTTATCGACTGTATAAAGTTCACTTAAGGCATATACAGACTATGTCTGCTAGGATACTCATCAAGGTGGACGTTGACATACGTTTTGTTTGAGTTTGTCCGTTCAAGAGCGAGACTTGAAAGAGAACTCAATATTTGCGCGCTGCGAGACGTGTGTGCGCTCTCGGATGAGTGCACTGAGACAAATGTTCTCACAGCGCGCGCGGCTTCTCATTCGCATCTTCTGGCACTAAACCCGGGTGATGAGGGAGAAAATTACTGGTCATATTCAAACATACGGCAGCACTCGCATGCATTGAACAACGCTTACAAAGAGAGAATTATTTGAAAAAATATGAAGAAAAAAAAAATATTTAAAGGACTTTTACACGGCACCCCTGCTCTCGTCAGTTTTTGTTTCTTTATTAGATTGTCATAGGTCACTCTGTTTAATTTTCAAGTGGTTAAACAAATTCGTGGTGTTCCCTTGCGTTGCAGCCACTACCATGTAGCAAATCTTGCACGTATACATGTTTCTGCTCGTCGTCTGATTCCTCGAAGCCAAACTGTTCCCAGACAACGGAGTTGGTTTTGCCTTTTTTGCTCACCAAACGCTGCTGTAACTGCCCTCCTTCTGCCATCTTTACTCGCGCCGAGTTTTTAAATTCCAGCGGATGATATGCACAAGTTTGTGGACTCACGTTTGCGCGTTTCATTCAGAACGCAAGACAAAATAAGAGTGTTCTTGCAAAACTGAACATGGCAAAATAATCGTTTTTTCTCGATTGTACTATTTTGGTGATCGTTGGGATCCAAAATCGAAATCGAAATTCGATTAATTGCACAGCCCTACATCAGCGTTCATTTTGACAGCATATTTTGCTATAGTCATAGTCTTTTGACTAAAATACCATTTAGTTTTAGTCATATTTTAGTCACCTGAATTGTTTTTAGTTGTAGTCGACTAAAATCTAATGAGTTTAGTTCAATTGTAATACATTAAGCATTTAAGCATTACATAACCGACTGTCACATTTCGACATCATTGTGTTTTTGACATTAAAATACACGAAAGAGCTCAATTCACTTTTTGTTTGTTTTTTTTAAAAACATCTATATAGTTTTTAATAACTTTGTATTTCTGTTTTAGTTAGTAGGCCATACCAGGTTAAGCTAAAGCTTCAAATAAGTTTATTTATTTTTTAATTTCAGTTAACATTTATTTAATTTCAAGTAATGAAGATTTTTTTAATGGTTTTAGTGAACTATTATAACCCTGATACTTTATTGAATGTGTGTCAAATACTGGTCTTTCCTCCTGACTATGAATTAAATGGGAATTAAATTAAATATAGTTTATTGTGTAATCAAAAACTAATATATAATGCGTGACTTTTAATTACAAACAAGCTCGAAATACACATTGACTCTTATTTTGAAATGTTTGCGCCTTACTATTAGAGTTACTAGTATCGGAAATATCACCGATACCACAACAAATTCTGGCATTGGTATTGGCGAGTACTTGAACCCATGAACGGATCCGATACCATTTTCTTAAACAAGACCTATTTATTATGACCTCTAGCTTAGCCTAACCACAGCGCGGTTCTTCTTCGCTGCTCAGAATGCATTGCAGACACAGGAAGTTGTGCTGTGTTGCCACAAAGAACCACTGTTTAGAGCAGCGAAGAAGAAATGAAAACGTGTTCAGTATTTACGTAGCAGTATTTCGTCTCTGTGTGGATGGCGGGCGCCCGCGAGCGCGCACACACACACACACACACACACACGCGCGCACGTGACACTCACCCGCTGTCTTTGTAATCTCTGCCGTGTGTGTGTCACTATCAAGCGGCAAACTCCACCAGTTTCTCTACGTCCATATTCACAGTCTATGGTCACTATATGACGACACGAATGCATAAACTGTCACTTCATGAGAATTTACCGTTTCATTTGGGAAAACTGTCATATAAGGAACACTGAAAATATTTTCACGGCAACCCGTCAAAATAAAAGTTTGGTTTAAAACATTTTAAATTGACAGAATATATTAGGCTACTGCTGTACATTAGATTTAGCTACGTCTCTATGTAATAATAATACATCTCCACTACTAATAATAATTATGCCTAGATGGTTGCTTATTTTTCACTTGTTTTGTTGTAAAGAGATTATTTTCTGATTAATATATATTTTTATATTCCTACATTTATTTGTTGCACTGTTTTTTATACAGTTATATTGTAAAACTAAAATACCTTTTTCAGTTTGCAGTGTTAGATTTGTGGCTGCATTTGAAGTTCTTTTTCGCTTAAGAAAAATAAATAATATTACTGTCAAATGCATGTCGGATAATAAAAATACTGTAATGAATACAGTAGTTCAGTGTATGTATTTGTTCATGTTTTATTAAGAGATAAGTCTGAAGCACACCATAAAATAATTCTTGCAATTCATACAGGGCTAGTAGTGTATACAGCTGTATATACAGGGAGTGCAGAATTATTAGGCACGTTGATTTTCTGATCATATTTTTTTTCCAGGCACATTTGACCAATTCCAAACCACAGTAATCCTAATAACTACTATTGATTTAGTATTTAATAATGTATAAGTGATATATAATTGTTCATGAAGGCTGGAAATGAAAATCACCTTATATTCAGGTGTGCAGAATTATTATGCAAGGTGTCAGGATCTCAGAGACTTCAGTTAGGTAAAGAATCCTGACCCCCACTAGATAAGAATCACAAGCTGAAGTGTTGTAAAATACATGAAGAAGGTTTTTTTATAGGCTTTATAGGTTTTATAGGTTGAGAGTGACTCTTGAAGGACCAGCACCACATCCTCTAGTACCACTGTTTGAAGAATTCATCTTCCAGAATCTGGCAGTACGTTTTGGGAGTTCATTTTTAGTCCATCTCTGCAAAACGGACTTCAGGATGGACTAAAATGAACTCCCAAAACGTACTGCCAGATTCTGGAAGATGAATTCTTCAAACAGTGGTACTAGAGGATGTGGTGCTGGTCCTTCAAGAGTCACTCTCAACCTATCTGTCCATAAAGCCTATAAAAAAACCTTCTTCATGTATTTTACAACACTTCAGCTTGTGATTCTTATCTAGTGGGGGTCATTTAGGATTCTTTACCTAACTGAAGTCTCTGAGATCCTGACACCTTGCATAATAATTCTGCACACCTGAAGATAAGGTGATTTTCATTTCCAGCCTTCATGAACAATTATATATCACTTATACATTATTAAATACTAAATCAATAGTAGTTATTAGGATTACTGTGGTTTGGAATTGGTCAAATGTGCCTGGAAAAAAAGTATGATCAGAAAATCAACGTGCCTAATAATTCTGCACTCCCTGTACAGATACACACCCAGGTATCGGATCAGTACTCGGTATCGGCCCAGGTATCGGAATTGGTATCGGGAAGGGAAAAAGGGTATCGGAACATCTCTACTTACTATTGCAGTTGCAGCTTCTCATTCAAGTTCAGGAGATAAAATATGCAGTTACAACCGTCTAAAACATATTACTATATAAACATGGTAAAGTAAACATTGTCATTATTCATCAGCATTAGTTCATAAACAATTGTCTGGCATAAATGTGTGCTATTCATTGATTGTGATTGGGGATGAGCCTGTAGAGCAACAGTGCCGTGTTTTCCAGCCGTTAGATCAGTTCACATCAAATGTGCGCATCTGTTCCACACGACATCAGTTCTGACTGGATCTCTTCCCTAATCGTCCCTCCATAACATTTTCGTCTCGTTTTTATTTGTTGACGAAAATGACAGTTGATTTTCGTCATAGTTTTTGTCATCCAACACTAGTTTTTATTTAGTTCTCGTTTTCGTCAGTGAAAAAAGGTCGTTGACGAAAATTATGTCAACAAAATTAACACTGCCTCACATTCACTCATTCATACACCGACGGCGGTGTCAGCCATGCAAGGCGCCATCCAGCTCGTCGGGGGCAGCTGGGGTTAGGGTTTTATTTAGCACACGCACGCAAGCACACACACGACAATCATAGTGTTTTCAGCCTCTGCTGCCTCACTATATTTCCACTAAACTGGGGAAAATCATGCTCATATCATAAACACAGGTCTTCACGGCAACCCGTCAAAATAAAAGTTCGAATTCACACTACAGAAATTAATATTACTGTAGTACAGTAGAATTTAGCTACTCAATGTAATCATAATACCAACACTAATAATAATAATATTAATAAATTATTATTAAAACTATTTTTTGAAAGGAATAATCATGGAATTTTTCTTCCAATTTCTAATTTTAACAGTAAAGCTCTGTTGTGCAGCACTTTGCATGACCAATTTTTTTTTTAATTTCATATGATTAAACGATAAAATATATTAATGTTTTACGCCTTCATTTGATTGACAGAAAAATTACAATACACAACAGAATTTCTGAGGAAAAAACATTTCATACAAATGAAAAAAATAAATTTATGTTTTTATGAATTTATTTAATTAGACATGTTTTTTTTGGGGGGGGGGGGGGGGGGGGTTATCAAACTTTAATTAAACCATTAATATGGAGTCCAAAACACAGAATATGGTTAAAAAATTGAATTTGAGGAAAAAATAAGTATTTCATAGGGCCCTAAACATGCAATTTTTGTTAAACTTTTAATAAATTGTTATTAAATATTGTATACATTTCATGATTTCAATTAATTAGACATGCTTTTTGATTGCTATAATTTAATTTAACCAATAAAATGGATTCAAAAAATAAATAAAAATGGAAACATTTAATTTGGGAAAAAATAAAAAGGATTTCATAGGGTCCTATAAAAGCCATGTCCAAAGCACACAATTATGATGTTGTCAGTATAATTTGATGTAGTCTATATGACAGACTTGCACTGCTCATGTTGCACTGAACTGTATTTTCCTTTTTGAAGTGATTTCAATCATATTTCATGCAATTCAAACCCATCATGGCGAACAGTGCGCATCTGAAGTCAAGTCAGCTTTATTTGTCCAGTTCTCTTCACACACAGATGCTTCAGAGCCGCTTTACAGTGATGAGAGTAGGGATGAAACGGTATGGAAATTTCACATCACGATTATAGTGACCCAAATTATCACGGTTATCAATATTATCACGGTTTTGTTCAAATGAGACGAATGTGTTCAAAAAGAACAGATGCACACAATTAAAACATTTCAACAAGTTTTATATTTGAAAATCAACAAACAACAAAAAAAAATCAAGCAGCTCAATGCACTTTAAGATAGATTCTATTCTGTGGCATTTCCTTCCTTATAATGGTCGTCAATAGCAACGCATAATGCATAAATAATAATAATTTGGTGTAAATATAATCTCTAATATTATCTCTGTAAATATATTCTCAATCCATATTCTCATCATCAGCTATGACACATTTATATCTAGCATATTTTGTGTACGAGCCCAAACAGTATCGTAGTGAAATAATGCATCCACATTTTCATATGATTTAACAGTTTATTTGATTAAATATCAAAAGGTGTGGATCATACCTGACACCTAGATGAACACTTTACATTCAGCTTTATGACTGTAAGTCATTCTCTTCAAATGTTATTGAAGTTAGAAACGTGTACACCAATCTTGTATGTAACTTTAGAGACGGTCCCTAAATTCACGAATCTCGAACGTCAAGCCAACTTTATGCCAGTCATATCAGATGCGCTGTGGTTCTGCTGTGTTTGTTTGAAACTATTTTCGCTGCTGAAATAGAACAAAAAGTCAACCACTGTATGATGAATGAATCTCCTGCGTACATCGCATGTTTTGAACGCAGATTTCAGTGTGAGAGCGCTCTGAACAAAACTCCGGCTCATCTGAACGCCTCTGATTATTAGAGACACGTGTGGTTGGTTATAATGCGCAACGCAGTTATAACAGATGGCTTTTGAGAAGACCATAAGTTCAAAGTGGCGAGTGTGAGTGGTAGTAATATCAGACGTAGTTTTGGTATTGAGGTCAACTTCCTTGCGTTCACAGATTTGACGCGTTTCCCCCATTACAGCGACTTTATTCTGGAGTGTTCTGCAGACAGGGTGACCATCTTCGATTAAGTTTCACTCAGGACTTTTGTAAAAGCCAAAATATGACCACACCTCAGATTTGGTCCTTTTAGAAGTCTGAACAATCCCCCGAGTGCTGTCACTGCCTTCTGCCATTTCTTCTCATTCAGAAAACAGCGTTGTCTCTGCGCCTGCACCAGACTGACGCTGACTGGACAGGATTTACCGCAAGTTTTCAAAATCATGATAATCACGCCCAGTTTTAATGATCATTAATTTTTAAACGATATTACTAACCGTCAGTACATTTTATCTTGGTTTATCGTGAAACCGGTAATCGTTCCATCCCTAGATGAGAGGAAATTAATTTTGAAGTTTTGAAGTCCTAATTTCAACTGTTCATCTTACAATGACTTAGCATGTCATATTTTTTACTTTTTATCTAATAATGAGGACTTTTAAAATCATATTTATTTATTTATGATTTAATGCCATTTCAGCAACAATGGCTATATTCCTGGCAATCAGCAGTATCACTTCAATACATTGTTTACAATAATTTAACAATTTTGTCTTAAAAACAATCACTATACAAAATCAGGCATATATACCAATAACAACAACAATATTTAATAATAACACCAATTACATTGAATCTTTCAATTTAATATTTCTTTTAAAATCATATTTTCAACATTTTATCTTTATGATTTTGACTTAGCATGTCACATTTTCAACATTTTATCTCTTAATTATGACTTTCTGATAATTGGAAATAACATATTATTTATGAGCTTTAATATATTGGCCAAATTTTCTTATCGGGCTGATACGATAACATTAAAAATGAACAGACATCGGACGATATCAGATATTTTTGTCTACAAAGTTATTATACATTTTTTCAGTTATTTGTTTTATTTAAATTCATGAACATGTTTTGGTTTTAGTAACGTCTGACTATAATCAAAGCTGGACTAGTCATTTATATCAAAGTAATTAAATAAGAGGAAGCAGGATGTTGCGCAGACATCTTAAATCAGCACTGGCTTTCATCATCTCATCGAGAGATCACAATATTTCATTAGCCCACCGTGAAGTCAGATCTGGGATCTCACACACATACACAAGCACAATCTGTCTGTATCCAATCAGGAAACTGCCGTTCGTATTTTAATGAAGTCAGTAAATTCAACTGTGTCTGGAGCTCAACAGATGAAAGAGAACAACATCTAAACCTAAACGTCCATTTGAACACACTATAGCATACTGTACATCCATCATAATGAACAGAGCTCCAGACTCATCTGATTCACTGAGTGTTAACAGAGCTGTCAAACTCAAGTGCTCTTTAATAGCCAATGTGCACAAGCTCAGAGACTAGGGATAATATGCAGCTTTTGTGATTTCTCAACTTTTTTGGGGGATGAATTTGTGCCTGGATTGTCGTGAGTATTCAATAATAGAGTCAAGCTATGGGCTCTTTATTAAACTTTATTGTCACTAGACCTGAGCGTTTGAATCCAACAAACCGTAAACAAAGCCGTTTGAATATCAATCCTTAAAGGGTTAGTTCAACCAAAAATGAAAATTCTGTCATTAATTACTCACCCTCATGTCGTTCGACACCCGTAAGACCTCCGTTCATCTTCGGAACACAAATGAAGATATTTTAGTGTAAAGCTGATGCTGAGAAAGGCTTCAGACAGGCCTTCATTGGCATTCAGTACATTTACACTCACAAGACCCATAAAAGGCACTAAAAACGTTGTTACAAAGTCCATCTCACCACAGTGACTCTACAATAATTTTACGATGCGACGACAATAGTTTTTCCAACCTAACACCTTTATCCAGCTTGTTCTTGTCTTCCGTGTGTGCCTCCACGACGCATGCGCGAGAATATGACGCAGATCCGGCGTTCTGACACATGACCCAGAAGGGATTTATTTACGAGCAGAGGAAGACGCGCGTGTCTAAGCTGTTGAATTCTACATTGATCGTGCTTTAGGTCTCGGCGTAGTTCTCAAAATGGGATTAAAGTGCGCATTTCATGGATTCCCGAACGCTGGCGCTGCGTCATATTCTCGCGCATGCATCGTGGAGGCACACACGGAAGACATGAACAAGTTGGATAAAGGTGTTATTTTGATTTTTTTTTGCGCACAAAAACTATTGTCGTCGCATCGTAAAATTATTGTAGAGTCACTGTGGTGAGATGGATTTTGTAATGACGTTTTAAGTGCCTTTTATGGGTCTTGGGAGTGTAAATGTACTGAATGCCAATGGAGGCCTGTCTGAAGCCTTTCTCAGCATCAGCTTTACACTAAAATATCTTCATTTGTGTCTGAAGATGAACGGAGGTCTTACGGGTGTCGAACGACATGAGGGTGAGTAATTAATGACAGAATTTTCATTTTTGGGTGAACTAACCCTTTAATATCAATTTAACTCCACTCATGTTATTATTAAAATATTTGCCCAGGAACACTCCGGTAAGATGATGTAAAATTAGAACAGCCTTGTATCTGTACCATTTTAACTTCTTTGCTCTTATTCTCATGCACTGACTTGTTCACTAAGCCTAACAGCCAATCAGAGTTCTCTCTGTCACCGACGTCCCAACAGCGATTCTACATGTTGAATCGGCCCCCAAAAAAACAGACGCCATCCGACTACAGTAGGTCATCTTTCTTACAGTTTATGGTGACGAACATGAAGCAGGGCAATAACTCACTGTGTGATGGAGCCTATTATGCAGTTATATGCCTGAAAATTAAAGATATTGGGGCAAAAATGCCCCTCTATGAGCTTTTGTCTCATATTTATATCATGATATAGTTAAAGGGGTGATGAATTGAGAAATCAACTTTCATTTGAGCCTTTGATATATAAAAGTTAATTGTGATATAAGAATATCCTGTAAGTTTCAGAGCTGAAAACGTCCTTGTTAGTCAAAGAAAAGCTTTTATAGACACCAGGCCCAGAAAACGAGAGATCTCTGAATATGTCGACCACTGACGTCATAGGATGCAGAAGCACTGCCTCAAGCCCCGCCCACCGACTCGTGGAGCTAAACGGGTCGAGCAATAAACATGCGGTTCCAGCTCACGTGCGTAAGACATTGCGTTTGTTTGCTTCATTTCACCGCGGATTCGTTTGTAAACAAGACAGGTGGAGACTGGATTTGCAGACATATTGAGATTAAAACACAAAGCTGTGCTTCTATATCAGGGTTTTTCCTACATTGAAAATTTTTTGGCGGCCGCCAAAACAAATTTTTGTCCCGCCAAAGCTTTATTTGATGAGTTATTGTGATTTATGAATGATGTAGAATAGATGCTGCGCTTGTAACTGAGTGACAGAGAGAACGATCAGAGCTCCTCGCTTGTCTCTGTCTTCAAAATAAGCATTCTTAGCTTTCTAATATTTCACATATTTCGTTAATCAAAATCAAAAGGTCGGAACACCGAATCCATGTTGCACGTGGCGCTCAGACGATGTTTTCCTTTAATTACCGCTGGGTGTGAAATGCGCTCAAAAAACATTGACTGATTCTCTGACCAGCTGACATAAAGCATACTTTCAATAAACGGGAAACAAATCCTATCTTGTTATGAAGTGTTTTCTGTGTATTGACAAATCTTTCGCGATGTTCTAACAGACGGGATTCGTGCCTGCTAATGTCCGATTCGCGACCTAATGACTCCTTTGAACCGAATGATTTTAACGACTGGTTAGAACAACTGATCTGTCCAACACTGAACTAACGAATCAGTTTAAATTTACTCTGAACACATCTGAAATGAGAACACAAGTGTGCTTATACAATTTAGCAAGAGTGGGTGTAGGAGTTAGTTTTAATTATCCACAGTCTTTCAGCTTATGTTCATAATGTGTAGTAAAATAAATAGCCTAAAATCACTTAGTTTAGACTGGAGTGAGGTGAACCCAGAACAAAGTTGTTGTTAGCTAGCTGATCATTTTATGAAATTGTATATGGCAGAAAATTAGGCTATTTGTTCATTTTTTTATTACTACTTTTTAATATTGATATGATTATATACCAAAACAATTATCAGTAAATAGTGTAAAAATGAGGAACAAAAACAAACATCAAGGTATCCCACATGAAAAAATACTATAGTATATTATAGTATTTACTACACTTTGTTAATTTACTGTAGTATATTTACTATAGTACGGTTCAAAAACACTATTACTAGCAACACTAGTATTTACTAGAGTAATTTTACTATAATATACTAAAGTATTTTTTCATGTGGGATCAAAATAAGATAAGCAAAAGTTACAGACTTTCTTTGAATTTATTTAAAATGTATTGTCAGTATTGCACTTGCAGATCACGTGGGTAGGGTACTTTTTTACTGTGCGTGCGTGCGTGTGTGTGTGTATGGATGACCATGTCTGTCAGCCACCACTGAAGACCATTTTTGACCCAGGAAAAACCCTGTATATTGGACACGACAGGAACGGTGCAACACACTTATGTGAGTAAAACATGTTTTTATGTGTGTTAGTATTGCATTGTTACAGATGGTTTGATATCTATTGATTATATACCTTAGCACGCGGTCACAGGCTGGAGAAGCTGTTATTGGTTCATTCGTGATCAGACTCGGACTTGTAACGCCAGGGCTTGCAAAGCCCAACGTCCCGGGGCTATGTGTTTTTCAGGCAAGCTATAGTGAAATAACATTCCTTTCTTGCGCGCGCGTGTGTGTGCGGTTACATTCACTGATGATTGGGCGAAATGATACAGAAATAACATTCCAATCAATCGCGGGTGGATGAGATGAATCATTGTGTTTGTTTGATAAAGATATTTTGCGAGCGATTCTCCAGACGCTTTCAAAACAATTCCTTGCGTGTACTGACAGGGGAGCTGAAGCTCATTAAATATGCAAAACTTATTCAATCCTAGCCGTTTACTTCCAAGCTTTCAGTGCGGCACGCCCATCAAAACAGAGCGTTTTTCAGAGAGCCTCAAAACCAAGGCAGAAAATATCCTAGTACTTATTCATTATGATGTTTCTGAATGTAAAAACCACGTGAACGTCATTAGTTGACCTCAGACAACAGTATAAACAAATTTAAAAAGCCTTTAAGCAATACCCCGGGGGTGATGTTTTTGTCCTGAATAGTACGAGTGCAAATGTGATACTGATTTTATACAACCGTTCAATAAATAGGTTAATATTGTTATATTTTAGACACAAAATTGTCTGTTTTTGTCCATGAAAAATTACAATGAATGAATGACTGAATGGCCCCATCATACACCCAGCGCAATGTGACGCCAAACTCGCGTATGCAAGTGTTTTTTTTGCTAGTTTCAGCTCTTTTTCACATCCAGCGTCACATTGTTTAAATAGCAAATGCAGTCACGGCCATTTGTTCGCCCATGGTCGTGCTGGTCTGAAAACGAGGCACATTGTTGGAGCATTGCTATTGTGAGGAACTGAAAACGACTGCGCTATTGACCAACATAAACCTGCTCTAAAGTCAATCGTGCAGTATTTTTTGTGTTATTTAAAGGGTGTGTTAGTAATATGCGCCTATAGGCGGGGGCACAATGTGCATACACTCTGATTATTACACACACAGGGACGTGCCGCAGCACACACACATTTTTAGGCATTAAAAATAAAAGGATTCCTCTCTGGAGAAGCGTTCAGTCTTTCCGCTCGCATGTAAATAGTGAATCCGCCATGGTGCGAACACAACTGGCTTTTAAAGGGAATGAGACTCTGATTGGTTTACTGCACGTTACGCCTAAAACACACCCATGACTCATTAAGAGCCTAGGGACAACCCTTATGGACCATGTGCTGGGCGCCCCAACCATTTTTTCCGCCATTAAACTAGCAAAAGTGGATTCGGACACGCCTTAAGTGCACCTGCGCTTCAGACCATGAGCTCAGATCATTAAAATATGGCCCATAGACTTACTTATTTAGATGTTTACTGCCACCTACTGGCAGTTTAATTTCTTATTTAGAGTTTATTAGGGACATTTCATGAACCAAAAATATTCCATATTAATAAAAAACCCATTAATTTACTCATTTGCTCACCCTCATGGCTGTTGTAGCCTTTGTTTATGTGTAATAAATCTAAAGGTTCTAACGCTTTAACACAATAATGACTTTAAATCAGGGGTGTCCAAACTTTTTTAAAAGGGGGCCAGATTTGATGTTGTGGACATACCCGGGGGCCGGTCCCTTTTCCATTATATATATATATATAAATTACATGTTTTGTTTCTTGGTCAAGACCAACACAAACTTGAGATCCGCCATTGTTGAAATAGCAGCTAATGGAGCTAACAGCTGCTGCTCGTTTGTAATCTCCGTCTATACAAATTACGGCGAACTGCATAAATGCGTTGGATTCGCTGTGTTTTGATGCCGATGTAGGATCGTAAAGCCATGTGAATCAATAGTAACGCAACGTTTGCTTTGTTGATGGAAGGCTTGTTCGCAGCTGTGCAGAGACCGATCGTCGTATGATAACGAGTCCAGCGAGAGCACACGACTCCTTATGCTTTTGATTCACTCGTGCGTTTAAAAAAAAAAAATCATACGTGGATCGGTTTGCGCAGTGCCGATGCATTTCGAACAAGCCTGGTGTTTGTTTGTTATCCGCTGCCCAGGGTTGCCAGGTTTTCACAACAAAACCCACCCACTTGCCACTCAAAACAAGCCCAATCGTGTTTCAGGGGGGATTCCCCAGTAAAAATCACATTTGGGGGTAAAATATGTGTTTTTTGGCATGGTTGCCTAGCCTGACGTCGTCATACTCAATTCTAGTCAGAATATGAGTCTGATACTGCTCCGTTGGGCTGTGATTATGGGGCGTGTTTCAACCTAACCAGGAAAGACCTCAATTGGATAGACCTACAACCAATCAGAGCAACGGAGTGACGCAAATGTCAACAGAACTCAACTGCACTGTGTTGCCATGTCCGTGGGTTGATGCTACCCCTATTATGTGATATACAGACCCAGAAATGCGATTTTTAGCTGCCAGCCCTGGCAAAATAACATATATTTTATCCCCCCAAATGCCTTTTTTCCCGAAGAACCCCACCCCTGGAAAGCTATTGGACTTGTTTTTGGCTAGTTTTGAGGAACGTTAGCAATTGTGCGGGTTTTGTTGTAAAGACTTGGCAACCCTGTACCTGCACGAACGCTGGAATAAGTAGCCTAACGTTAGAAGAACGTGTAAACGATTTTTGCCGGTGTTGTAAAAAAAGAATTTAAGGCTACACAGTGTACTTACCAACACGATCATCATTTCTGAGAGAAATAGTAAAGTGAATGCATATACCAACAAGTTCTCCGTTTAGGATTAGAACAAACTCAACCCAATCTAAAGCCCGCCCTGACAATTTCATTGGTCCGAACAGTTTCTGTTCGGGCATAATTACTCCTCTACAGATCAAGTCCAGACCCGAACTGCCCGAGTAAAAATGTTGTGGGCGGGGCTACGTTCAGCTGGCATCCAGGCTAATGGTTGCCTACTAAAATTTGCATTCCCGGGGCTAA
This sequence comes from Gobio occitaniae, assembly GCA_033150135.1. Classification (NCBI taxonomy): domain Eukaryota; kingdom Metazoa; phylum Chordata; class Actinopteri; order Cypriniformes; family Gobionidae; genus Gobio; species Gobio occitaniae. The sequence continues at coordinate 97,177 of JARQWZ010001407.1, read as the reverse complement.
ATATCACATAATTGGGGTCGCTTCAAAAAACAGCCCGCGGCAAAACTACGGACTTGGCAACATTGCCGCATCACCTGGCTCTGTTGTGGCTCTCAGCATGTGGAAAAGCAAACGGTTCTTAGAAGGCTCCTCAGTCGAACCAACTATGAACTGGGACTAGCTCTGGCTCTGAATTAGCTCTAGCACTGCCTTGATGGAAAAGGGGTAACAGGAAGTCCGAACTCTCTCACCTGGGGTCACACAGGAACTCCGAACTCTCTCCGTCCGCTCGCCACACCAGCCACTCTCTGAAGGACGGGTGGCAGAACATCCGCGTCTTATCCCTGCGTTTGATGAGGAAACACGAGAGGGTCTCCATCCTCTGCTGGAAGTCGTCCCACAGCAGCTCTCCTCGCCCGCTGCCCGCATTCAGCGCCTGAAACAGCTGCTCGTCCGTCATGGGGTGAAGAGACGCCAGCGCCACGTTGAGGACGGGCACCGCGCGCTCGAACGCAGAGTTGCTCAAGAACTTCATGTTGCACTGCAGCAGGTACAGCTCCGACAGAGAGACCGGCACCACCTTGTAGCTCGCGCTCTTGATGACCAGATGACCCTTCTCGAAGAGGTCAAGGGTCAGTTTGAGGTACAGGTACGAGCCCTGGCTGCGGGAGGTGAGGTGGGAGCTGACTTTGCCCACGATGATGGGGTCGGCTTTTCCGTTGAGGGAGATGTTGTTGAGTATGTTCTGGCTGCCGTTGATGCGGTACTGTATGTAGGCGTTCAGGTCCGTCCCGATCTCCTTGCTGTCCGGAAATTCGTCCAGGCTGATCTTGGAGAAGGGAAGCAGACTGGTGATCTCCTGTAAAGACAAAAGCGGGAATGTCAAGTGGAGAAAAAAAAGCCTATTTTAGACAGGACCCATTTTCCCAGAGGTGACCGTCTTATGTTTTGGGTCGTTCTCAACCTGTTGATTTTTTTGACGAGTTTTGAATTCAGTCAAGTTATTTTGTCCTCCCATCTAGTGGAAAGTATTTATTGACATCTTAACATTATTATTAGTCATAAAGAATTTCTTGATTTTAGTTTTTTTTTCACTGACAAATTCTAATAATAACTAAAAATATGAACATCCTTCACACAAACATTAGAAACAATCAAAAACAATGAATCATACGGGGGAAAATTTATGATTTTTTACATTGTGAGAAAATTAACATTGAACAGAATTCAACTTCAAACGTTTTGTAATTTCAATATAATACACTATAATATTTATATTAGTTTTAACGCTGAAAACACCAATGGAAATCATATTAAGCATTATTTTTTTAAAGGATTTATATTGTTAATTATTTGTTTTCTTTTGTCAGACTGGTGATCTCCTGTAAAGACAAGGCGGGAATGTCATGTGGAGAAATACATCCAGAATGTTTCCCGAAAGCCTTATTTTAGATTTTCCCAGAGGTGGTCTTCTTATGTTTTGGGTCGTTCTCGATCTGTTGATTTTTTTGACGTATACATTGAAGTTTTGAATTCAGTTCAGTTATTTTGTTCTCCCTTCTAGTGGAAAGTATTTATTGTCACCTTAACATTATTATTAGTCATAAAGAATTACTTTATTTTTGTTTGTTTTTTAGTGGTGGGCATAGATAAAAATTTTTAATCTAGATTAAATCTCACTGTAATCGTGGAATTAATCTAGATTAAAATGGCTCATTTGAATTCTGCCGAAGGCATTCAGAATATGTGTGCTAGTAAGTGATCATTTGTCTTTTTGTAATTTGAATAATAAATAACTTCTGTCCCTTTAAGACCTGACGCACGGATGGATCCCACTGTTCCTGTGAACTGTTTACGACTATGTTTACGTTAAAACTCACCAAGATGAGACATTTTTTGAGTGTATTTGACCATTAATAAGATGGATAAAGGAGCTCATTTTTGCACTTGTATGTCAGAGGCGGCTTTATTACGGTATGTGTGTGTGTGCTTCAGATGCGAGCACTAAATCTGCGGGAATTAGTAGAATTAACTCTATGTGCAACACGCTCTCATGAGGATGTTCAGAGGGTTAAACCGGACTGAATGAGAGGAGGCGGGTGCGTGTCAACTCGAAAGTCATCATAGCTTGCGTAGTATAGACCCAGCTCCCAACCCAACTTTGAGAATAGATTGACGGCGATATTTTTTTTATCGCCCGATAAGAGTCTCACGTTAATGCCGATAACGGCCCACCACTAGTTTTTTTCACTGACAAACTCTAATAATAACTAAAAATATGAACATCCTTCACACAAACATTAGAAACAAGCAAAAACAATGAATCATACAGGAGAAAAATGTGTAACTTTTTTACATTGTGAGAAAATTAACGTTGAACGGAATTCAACTTCAAACGTTTTGTAATTTCAATATAATACACTATAATATTTATATTAGTTTTAACGCTGAAAACACCAATGGAAATCATATCAAGCATTATTTTTTTAAAGGATTTATATTGTTAATTATTTGTTTTCTTTTGTTAGACCTTGAACTAATGCTTAAGTCTGGAAAAAAATTATTTAAAAAAAACAAACAAACAAATAACTGTCAAAGTCACTGAAGTGGTGTACCAGATGAAGGTATTTTTACAATAAATAAATTAAAAAAATTATGTTTGTGTCATTATTTAAAGCTACACTGTGTGATATTTTCCCCCATCTAGTGGTGAAAAGGTATATGACCATCCAGTGAATTTTAGTTTCTGTTCCTCTCAATTCCGATTTAGTTTTAACTCCTACGGTGGCCAATTTAGTCCAAGATTAACATGGCTTCCAGTTCGACCTCGTCCACATTCGACACGGTGCCATCAAGTGTTAAAACGCGAAAGGCGAAGCTTGAATTTACGGGTATGTCCCTCTTTGGCTAATGTACTTTCAAGATGGAGGGGCAACATGGCGACCCGCATTCGAACCCCTCACCCGTATGTATTTTCAATGGCATATTATAAACTTACGAGAATACTTTATTACTTGAAAGAAGTAAATATACATTAATGAGCACATATATTTTTGAAAGAACAGTGTTTTTAGCTAAGAATAAACTAAAAAAGTTACACAGTGTAGCTTTAAGAAACTGTTATTTTATCAAATAAAATAAAACATTTACTTTCATGGTATGTTTTATGACTAATTCATTCATGACAAAGTGAAAGGACAGGTTTGTCATCGTATTTTGATTACAGATAACACATTAGTATGTTTGATAGAATGACAAGAAGTCATGTAACCAGAGAGCACCTGCACACACTTCATAGACACTGAAACATGGTTTTCTCCAGACATCACATTACTGACAAACACTTAAAGGCTTTTTTTTTTCTATCCACAAGGTCAACTGGAAGACTGAAAACACACACACACACACCTACAAGTCAATAGGGCCAGTAACGCTGCTCATATTGCAGGAATAACACAGTCCCGCAGTGGAGAAAGAAAAACAGAATGTATTTTACATCACACATCCAGCCGCCACATGAGGACCCACAACAGCATGCTCCCCGTGAGACGCGTCCTGCTACCTGGAGAAACTGCTGGATGAAAGGCTTCAAAGGCTGAGGCGATGCATTAGACTGTCATCATCACAGACAAACGAACAGAGGAAATCACACTGGAAACCTGACCAAATGCCTGATTATTAGAGGCTTGTTTGTTCACACTGTATCAAGATTCATATTCAATCGTTTGCATGCACCTTTAGGATAAAGCAATATTTACCTACATATATTTTCACATACATTTTAACCCTATAAAGATAAAAAAAGCTACCATATTTGATGCACAAATCTCTAAGGCTTCTAAATGATCAACATGAGTTTAATAAAAACTAGTGCTGTCAATCAATAAAAAGAAATCTGCTAATTAATCGCACATTTTTCTGTAATTAATCATGATTACATTAAACGTTAAAGTTTTTAATAGATTTTTATATTGTAATACGTTCACATATAATCTCCAGATGAATGTAGACACAACATTAAGACAGTATATTTAAAAAATGTGTTTAATAGCATCTTTTTATGACAGAAGGGCAGTATCACTGAAACTGATGTCTCTATGAATTTTTGCTCAATTTTAGCCATTACAGTAAAACCGAAAGCTATTAATTTGAACATTTATTAAGCTTTAAATAATATAACAACTTTCAATTTAAGTGAACACAGCAATCTTCACAAAAACCATTATAATCGATGTCACATTGAGCTGTGCCTTTAATATATCAGGACTCAATTTGTTCTATTGGCCCAGGCAGACCGGTTCAGATTTTTATTTGCCCTGCTAAAATGCACAAAATTGGGATTTTACGGACTATTATTGGATATGTCAAGCTTTATGGGTTTAATAAATCAAAATGTGGAGACTTTCATGAACAGTTTGAACTGATTCAAAGAAATGAATCAAACATTGCAACTCTAACACTGTTTTTGCTACTGAAGTTCAAACGACAGATTCTATTACAACCTTGTTAAGATCAAGATTTATAATAAAGTAAAAAGTCTAGTATCTTGAATGATAGTGTATATAGGTAAATATTTTCTTAAGTATGTATGGTGCATATAAATAAAAATGCTTACATATGAATCTTCCTTGTGTTCATTTAGTGGAAAACAGTGTTGAAAACATGGCTATTATCTGAACAGTTTTTAGTGTATTTTACTGCTTACATCAAACATGTTAAATCTACTAGGCTACAGTGACTGTACATTTTAAAATCTCCCTTTTAAACCATTTCAGAGCGAATACATAAATATCAAGATGTCTAGCAAATAGTCAAAAAAGCTGAAAAATATCGGCCATTCCTAGACTGGCTCTCCTCACTTATAGTGACAGCTAGACGGCGAACGCATTAGGAGGCTTTCATAAGTACAAAAACACACATTTGTGCTCGTGCGCTCACTCACACACACTCCAATCTGCCGTCTGACACGTCTCAAACGTAGATGATTCTGCTCTGCTAGTCGAGCACTACCTTTTTCAAGCTGTCAAAACGCCGCCAACACGAACACTCTCTCGAATTCGCTCCCTTTCCCTCTTCGCCTCCTACTGTCTGGATTACTGTCTAGCTGTCATAGCGTCTCATTTGGAGGGTCAATGTTCCTCATTAGAGCTACAAGATTCTCCTGCCCAAAGTGACAAGATGAGGTGGAGAAAGTCTGAAATGGAGACCAAACCTGATCTGAGCAAATTAGAAGAATATGGGTGAATCTGACAAAAACACTTCTCACAAACCAAAAGAAAAGACTAAATAAGAAGAAGAAGACTATAAAGTGCAACAGTGCCCGTCGTCTTTTTCAGCGGTGCAGGAAGTATTTTGTGTATGAGCCCATACAGTAGTCTAGTGAAATACATATCCATATTCTCATGTGATTTGACAGTTTAAATATCAAACATCTAAAAGGTGTGCATCATACCAGACACCTAGATGAACACTTCACAGTTGGTTTTATGACTGTAAGTCATTCTCTTCAAATGCTATTGAAGTTAGAAACGTGTGTACCAATGTTGTGTGTAACTTTAGAGACGGCCCCTAAATTTGTGAAAATCGAGCGTCCAACATCAAGCCAACCCTAATGCCAGTCACAACCGATGCGCTGTGGTTCTGCTGTGATCTTTGTTTGAAACTATTTTCCTGCTGAAATAGAACAAAACAGTCAATCACTGTGTGATGAATGAATCTACGTCCATCACACACACATCTCTTTGTTGTTTATGAGCAGATTTCAGTGAGTGAGAGCAAAACTCAGGCGTTTCCGCGATGGCTAATCTGGACGCCTCTCATTATTAGACATTGTATTCATAAGCTCAACAGAATAGCGTGTGATTGGTTATAATGAGCAACGCGATTCTAACCGATGCCTTTTGAGAAGGCTACAATAAAATTAAACCCGCCAAAGTTGCTAGTGGGAGTGACTGTGTTACACACCACAGTTGAAATACACCCGCAAATGGCTACGAGGTGAATCTTAACACTTCAAACCTTGATTGGAAGCAAAAAAGTATTTGAAAATGATACAAAATACAAAAGGTACAAGACTGTGTCCTTAACGGCTTTAATGAGGGAAAGAACTATAAGGCCATGAAGCATTGCGAACAGCATAATCAAGTTAAAAACGATGGAGAAATTTAAAAATGTTGATTGTATGAATAAAAGCAATATAATTAAATGTTTTTTAATTTACAAAATGTGCAACAAAATTCGCAGTGCTTTATGGGAGGGGGTGGAGCTAAAGAGCTCTTTTGCCGCTCGTTTTGAATTCTTTGTACAGCCTCATGCGTAATGTAGTTTTGCCTTACGAATTCTGCTGCTAAACATGATTATTTTAAATACAAGCTGAAATAATGTGGGCTGACGGCTTCAACAGAAGCAAATACCATCGGTTCCCAACAGCTCACAGTAGGTCTGTTTTTAAAGGTTTATAAGTTATCGTTTCAAATCTATTTCCCTATGGAGAGAGTTTTTACTTTAACAACCCGACTGTTGCACTCTATTTTCTTGCAAATAGAAAGAAAATGAGTATTTGTTTTTCTGATTTCGGGGTGAAATATGACCATTCTTCAACAGCCAATAATTCACTGTGCAAAAACAGTCACACAATCCATGATTATCCTCACTGCAAGAAAAACTGTATTTAATGTTGTCTAACTCATATTTTCTTATCTATTTAGTAGTTCTGTTCATGGTTTTTAATGATTAGATACAAGCTGTCCATGTTGACATCAACAACAAACCATACTTTTAAAAGTGAATAATTTGCTATCCTAACTGCAGTTGCATTTAGCATTGCTGACCATGGCCACGTATTTCTGGGTCGTGACCTGCTGCTTTAAATCTCACAGATAACAGCACATATTCATGTCTCACCAGAAGGCTTGTTCTCACGGTGACGATCAGTTTGAGCCAGTTGGGGAACTTGGAGATGATCTTGGTGATAAAGGAGGCGACAGTGTCGCCATAGTCTGGTTTGTGAAACTCTGCCTCATTCAGCCCATCAATCAAGATGATGCAATCTTCCTCTGCAATCTTCCTCTCTGAGAGACAAAATTAAAAACATTAAAATACAGAAGCAGGAGCCTTCAGTAATCTGGATTATATACTTAGTGTTGAGAAAACAGTGATTTATTATGGTTCTTTGTTATGCATGACACAAAGCAGAGCTTTTATAAAAGACATCAATGTTCAATAGTTGCATTTATTAATAATAATGGCAACATTTTGTCAATAAGACTTCATTTGTTAACATTAGTTATTTTGTCCAAAAGTGTGCATATACATAGAAATACTGATTTATTCTCAAATTTGCAAAAGATTTCGCCATACAGAATATCATTTCCCACTGAATTATGCAACCTTAAGAGTGTTCAGATCGCGCTAGGTCTCTCCTCTTCCTGGTTTGCGTCAGTTATGACCCAGAGAGCGCTCATTCAAGATCTGCAGCTGTCAATCATCTTATGTGGCATAATTACTTCCTTGTTCTAAGCTAGGTGAAAAACAACCCCAAAGAAACATTTCTACACGTGAAACAAGAAGCTAATAAACACACGATTACGAGTCTATGGTTTGTGTGTGATTTTCATGCGATTGGTGCGATTTGCATATCAATAATGGCTGTTTACATTATACATGCTAAGCAGGTGTAGCGATTAGCTGCATATAAAAGGATATATAAAACATTTTTTAAACAACATTATATGACTAAAATCTACATTAGATTGCGATCAGAAGTTGATACAAACACTCGATGGTGGTTTAAAGTGAGTTGAGTAAAAGCGTAATATTAATCTTTTAAATTGTGTTATGTAGCTTGATGCTAATTGTAGCTCTAATGCACCTGTTCTGCCTGGAGCTATTCTATTTCATGAACTGATTTGTTAAAATAATTCACACAAGGTCCCAAGAATATGCTCTTTTTGTTTTGTTTTCTAGAAAGACTTCAGATAATAGGTGGACTAATGTATAGTGGGATCAAAGTGGTGTAGTAGGCAAGCCATGATGCCAGAATAAAGGCTAATAATGTCTGAATACAAACAAAAGAATAATGAAGGTGCGGCAGAGGTGTGAAAAGTTAGTAGAGTGAGAACAAGAGAAACATGAATGGAGCAGTTCACCTTGCCAGACATTAGACAATAGACCGCAAGCTGGCACTAAAATATTGTCTTAGCATCTTATCAGCCTTCTCTAAAAACTCACATGACATTGTCTTAGTAAATAGAGAACATCCTCAGATTTGAAATGAAGCATGAGCAGATGTGTGGCTTCAACTTCATTGTGTTTTTAAAGGTGCCCTAGAATTAAAAATTGAATTAAAGCTACACTATGTAACTTTTCCGTCCACTAGAGGTCGCCTGTTCAAAACAAAGGCGTAGTTTGATGACGCCACGTTTGAGCGCAGAATCTTGGGACATGTGGTCTTCACCTCACAGCCGGTGGGAAAACAGTCAGGATAGGACTCGGGCAGAAATCATGTTCATGGATGCGATTATTAACATTACTATAGTCTGAAGCAGAGCAGGACCGAGTGTTGTTGAGCTGAGCAAGGCCGCAGGAGCGATTGAAGAGCGGGACTGTTATTATGGCATAGTCGCTGGCGGGACTTTTATTATGACACGGTTGCCGGCGGCACTTCCTCTTCTCCAGTTATGAGTTTGAGGTAACGCAATTCTGTTTATCGTATTAGATATATCTGAGTGTGTTGAAAAGGAAGTTATGACGTTCGCTCGGCGGCTGCTTTAACACTTGTTCACACTGCAGTGAGAGTAAAGTGTTTCACTGAATAAAACCGGAGACCGAGGGTGACGCAGATATGACGCAATCGACAGGCGACTCCCTCACACGCATAGCTCACACGTCCCGGTTCCTTGGTTAAAATAGCAATTTTCTCACGATTTACAAATAGTTGAAAACATTTGGGATATTCTAAGTACTCAACTGAACAAAATATATAACACTGGCCTAGTGATTTCTTGATGTTTTACTGCAAAAATCCTACATAGTTCACCTTTAACCTTGCCGTAGTAAAATAACAGGAGTTCAGTACATGTAAATCACATACAGTGAATCTCAAACACCACTGCCTCCTCCTTCATATATAAATCTCATTTGTGAAAAACAGCACGGAAAAATAGGCAAATCTCAACGTAACACTGAGAATGATGCAATCGTCGGGATCATTAATATGTACGCCCCCAACATATGCATATGACAGCACTTGTTTACTGTCAGGCGATGTTTATTTATAATCGGATACCGCGACAATTTAATTCAAAGTTGTTAGTTTGCTCAGCCCATTTCACCACGGACAGTTTTTCCAAACCTGGGACAATATCAAGCAGGCTTTGCTCAGCGTCCGACACGGAAGAAAGGGGCAATTACAACCATATACCTGCAAGCAGTAAGTGATTTTATCCACTTCTTGACTGTCTAAACAAGTTCTGATTAAATTGAAAGTTTCTTAGAGAGACAACATTAACGATAATATCCCCGTTGTTGTCTAGATCCAACGCAAGATGCTAGTACAGTATCAATAGGATAATCCAAGTAGCTTACATAACTAAATAGTATGTCTAATGACAAAGGTTAATATTATTTCATGCCAGTGTTGTCATAAATTACAAAATACAACCGTAGATACGTAACGTACTACATTAGTTTAGTTGCTTACACGTAGCTCACTCGATCCTTCTAGCTAACGTCACCTCCTCCACCATTTAAGTTGAAACGATAGTAATTTGATAAGGCTCCTAGTCAATTTGTTAATAAAATCAGTACTCTACTGTCAAACTCAAACGTTACTGTACAAACAACATATTTAAGCGCTACCCAGTTCAGTTTGTGATTCAAAGTGAAGAAGCTATCATTGTAAAATCATACAGGGATAATTACAATAATTAAAATGTTTTTACAATGCAAAAAAAGTTATGACTGCTGATGTGTATATTTAATGCTATATGCTAGTTATCGTTTAGGCTGAAGTAATGATTTTGCAGGTTCCTTATTAAAATAAAGACTTAACTTATCATTCAGAAGCAATTATTTCCGATCTCAAAACATGTTGTTCCTCAAAATCTGCATCTTCGTCAGAAACAGGCTCAAACATATAAGGTTGAATGCCTAATCTCTCCATCGTCATGACGTGCCTGCTATCATTGAGCAGCGCAGTGAAACAGCCAATCAGAGTAGAACTCTGCATTAATATTCATGACCCTTCCAATTAAGGCAAAAACAGACCATTTTATCCTGGGGAAGATTTCTAGAGTTGTAAATGGACCTGTAAAACCGTATCTGGACAATTATTGACCTTAAATAAGCCATATACCCTCTATGTATATACCAGAGAACAATTTAAAATGTTGTTTCAAATCATTCTAGGGCACCTTTAAGTTTCTACAACACAGATAAGTCATATTTATATACATTTATATAATATTTTATTTTTAATAACCGTCGTGACTCGTGAACTGTACACTCTCAAGTGTCAGCTTTCTAAATATATGTTGGTTATGCGTCTATTCAGAATGACTTATGAGCAGCAAACTTTTTATTTTGGGGGTGTCATTTATGCTCGACAAAAAACAAAACAAAAACAATTGACAAAATGAGGGATTTGCAGTTAATAATAACCCTGCTGTGAACTAACATGAAAATTAATATATTTATCAAAATTACTAAAGCTGTAAAAATAAATTGCTATCGTCATTGTTGTTGTCAGAAACTAATGTTAACAGACGAGTTCTTTACTCTAACTGTATTAGTTTATGGATTATGATCAAGAAAATAACCACTTTAATTTTTTTTATTAATTAATTGGATTAATTATGGTCACTGGTGAGTTTAATCTGCAGCTTCAAATGCAGCTCGTCCAGTTTGAGCCAGAATTATATATTAATAAATGGTCATACATCAATAAAGAGTTTAGGAGAGATCATAAGAACAACTCAATCTACTGATCTCATGTAACTTTAGAGTCCAGCTCTGGATGTGCAACGGTTTGTTCCTTCCTTTGAGTTATGTGGTCATTACATTTATTCTTCAAAAGATCCTCGAGCTACAACTTGAGGATGTTTTCCATGCAGATGAGACTGACTTCATAAAACAAATCCATATATTATTAATCAATCTGCTATGTTTTTTTCATTTTCACAGCAGCTGTGTAACGATGAGCACAGATCAGTCCACTTCACAATTAAAGTCTCCAGATGTGGAACATCTTTGTTTTGCCTCAAATGAAGCGTCACCCTCCGGAGCCGATAGGAGTAAATTTAATAATTCATTACACACGAGATCTGAGCGACTTCCCAGAGCCGAGCAGCCCCAGCAGAATAACACTGAGACACAGGAGAAATAGCTCTTCAGCGGGCGACAGATCAAGAGCTGCACTTCCTCAGCTTTGAAATATGATTTGAATGAGGAATACGGCCGAGCAGCATCCATAAACCATCTCTGCTTTTAAACCTCCGCCACAAATCTCTGCGCTGACTTCTTCATGGCATGACGGAGAGCGTCAGGAAAAAAACTCTTCCCCTCGAGTCATTTTCAATAGTGTGTGGCTGGAGTGGACATTCAGAAACATTTGAATTATTTACCTTTTTTTTGTCTTATTTTCCAGGTAAAATGTCTAAACACTCTTAAAACAAGATCAATTTGCTTGAAGCAAGTGCTATGCTAATGCTATCAAAGCATTGTGTTAAAAATTAACCCTTCGCCGAGAGTTTGATTGACAGGCGATCTGACCAATCATAATCCGGCATTTTTGTCCGACAAAGCAGTCAAGAGAGTTCCTAGATTAACGTCGGTGGACTTGAGCTTGTAAAACGGTGTGTACTGACATCTTTCCGCGGTTGAAACAACATTCCTTCTGAAGTTGATTCATGTTTATTTGATACTTTAAATTAACTAGAAGGATCGGTTGACGAGCAGCTTTAACTGAGGCGCTACAGCGACCTGTAAAAAGAGACACAAAATGGTATTTATTGTCTAAAATTTTTGAGTTGAGACTTTGTTTCATTAAAGTAACCTGCTCTGTCCTGTCTGTCAGTGTCCTCTTTGCTCTACGATGTGTTTTTCACTGCGTGAGAACGTGTGTGTGTGGTGTGAAAGCGCGGCTTGTTAGACATAGCAACAGTAACTAAAGGGGGCGGGTCTTTGCAAATGGTCACTTAGCAAGGTAGCATTTATTGAATTAGCTAGACAAGTTTCCACTACTTAATTTTTATTTATTTAAATATATGAATTAGCTTACTCAAAAATCTGAAGTTAAAAGCATTTAAAATGTACAATTACAAAATAAAAATCTGCAAGTTCTGCTTGCTTAAACTTTACATTTCTTAACTTTAAAAAAAATTATGTAACGATTGCCTTAATTTTTTGTTGCGTTTTTGCCAACTTATTTTCCGGTTTACAGTGCATTGACAATTTTTATGTGTTTTTGTCCGTTCAAGTGCGAAAGAGAACTCAAAGCTCGTCAGTACAGATTTGAGTTCTTATTTTGGGTCTTATAGCGATCGAATGGTTTAATAGCACTTGAATGAATGATAGTGTGATCATACACTGTAGCGCAGCCAAAGGAGGAAAACAATACATATATATATATATACACTACCAGTCAAAAGTTTGAGAACAGTAAGATTTTTTTTTATTTTTATAAAGAAGTCTCTTCTGCTCACCAAGGCTGCATTTATTTGATCCAAGATACAGCAAAAACAGTAATATTGTGAAATATTATTACAATTTAAAATAACTTTTTCTATTTGAAGACTGGAAATAACGATAAATTCAGCTTTGATCACAGGAATAAATTACATTTTACTATATATTCACATAGAAACTATTATTACACATTTTAATAATATTTCACAATATTACAGCTTTTTTTGTATTTTTAGTGAGCAGAAGAGACTTCTTAAAAAACATTTTAAAAATCTTACCGATCTCAAACTTTGGACTGGTAGTGTGTATATATATATATATATATATTAGATTTAAGCTCATTAATAAATAAATGAATAAACAAACCTGATGGGAACAAATCACACAGCATAAAATATTTTGATTTTTTTAATAATAATAAAAAAAAAACTGAAGACTTATTTTTAAGCCTGATTATATATTAAGTCCGATTGATTTAATTCTTCTCACTGATTCAGTTTCTAAGAAATAAATGTGAGCCAGAACATCAATGTTAACTGGTCTCAATGTTTTCCAGAGCTGTATATATAAGCATATAACAAGTAATAAAACAATATGAAGAAAGGAAAAACTATGTAAAATATTAATAAAATTAAGAAAAACATGTTTAATCAGTGCAGGCAGAGCTTTAGATTGGTTTCCATCTGGTTTGTCCTCTCTCCTCACGAGGCTGTATTGATCCAGAGCGTCTTCCATTTCCATCATACTAACACAGGGTTTGTTTATCTGCATCTGAAATGCACACTTCTACAATAAAATATCGATCGAGCCGAGCAAAAGACTGGACCTCCACATAAAACAAACCACGATGACCTTGAGATCTCAGAGACTTGGAGAGAGCCTAAGCTTTAAGAGCAAATAAACGCACAGATGACGCAAGACAAACCTGTAGAGGATCAAGAGGGAAAACAGAGGCTTCAGATGTTTTATAAGACGGTGGATAAACTATTAACTAAAGCAAATGTCATGGACATCATTCATTTCTTTTTTTATGAACTGGAAAAGGTCCTTGATTGTCAAACCCATCATTCTTTTTGAGAACAAACTAAAGACGGCCTTATAATTTAGTCTTATTATATATATTAAGTCTGATTGATAGAATTCATCCCACTGATTCAATTTCTAAGAAATAAATGTGGGCCAGAACATAAGTGCATGTGCCATCGGCCTTGGGTAAATGGATTTCTCTGCATTTAATGCAACAACAAAGCAAATTCACCCCATTCATTTAATCAGACCATCTGCCGAACATTAAACGCATGAGATCCCAAATCATCCGCTTTAATAAAATCTGTCATTTCATGATGTTCATTCTGTCCACATAACCTTCTCTGAACTGTAATGGATGAAGGCGTAAGAGAGCCAGAGGATGGGCCAAAAAAATCACTCAATTATGGAATTAAAATCAACGACATTTGCAACCCATTTTGATTCCATAATGTGATGTATTTCTTAGTGAAATGCAGGGAAGGAATGTTTGAATGATATGGTCATTTGTGCAATATTGTACAACTGATGAATCGTTCACAACAAAACCACAAACATGTTTTAAAAGTGCAGTAAGAGATTTCTGAGAAACGCTGTTGAAAGTGGATCGGAAAGTTAGGGAGGAGAGAGTGAGCCAATCAGCAGTAGGGGGCGTGTACACTCGTGATGGGAAAGGAGAGAGTGAGCCAATCAGCAGTAGGGGGCGTGTACACTCGTGATGGGAAAGGAGAGAGTGAGCCAATCAGCAGTAGGGGGCGTGTACACTCGTGATGGGAAAGGAGAGAGTGAGCCAATCAGCAGTAGGGGGCGTGTACACTCGTGATGGGAAAGGAGAGAGTGAGCCAATCAGCAGTAGGGGGCGTGTACACTCGTGATGGGAAAGGAGAGAGTGAGCCAATCAGCAGTAGGGGGCGTGTACACTCGTGATGGGAAAGGAGAGAGTGAGCCAATCAGCAGTAGGGGGCGTGTACACTCGTGATGGGAAAGGAGAGAGTGAGCCAATCAGCAGTAGGGGGCGTGTACACTCGTGATGGGAAAGGAGAGAGTGAGCCAATCAGCAGTAGGGGGCGTGTACACTCGTGATGGGAAAGGAGAGAGTGAGCCAATCAGCAGTAGGGGGCGTGTACACTCGTGATGGGAAAGGAGAGAGTGAGCCAATCAGCAGTAGGGGGCGTGTACACTCGTGATGGGAAAGGAGAGAGTGAGCCAATCAGCAGTAGGGGGCGTGTACACTCGTGATGGGAAAGGAGAGAGTGAGCCAATCAGCAGTAGGGGGCGTGTACACTCGTGATGGGAAAGGAGAGAGTGAGCCAATCAGCAGTAGGGGGCGTGTACACTCGTGATGGGAAAGGAGAGAGTGAGCCAATCAGCAGTAGGGGGCGTGTACACTCGTGATGGGAAAGGATAGAGTGAGCCAATCAGCAGTAGGGGGCGTGTACACTCGTGATGGGAAAGGAGAGAGTGAGCCAATCAGCAGTAGGGGGCGTGTACACTCATGATTGGGAGCAGAGCCATAGAAAAATAGTTCCAAACAACTCCACGCTGTCAATCTGTTTGAATAGGATTAAGCAGGACAGACAGCAGTTTCACTATATTTGCAGCAATTTCTGGTAAATATTAACACAATATGTGCATTGACTTCGACTGGGCTTTACAGTAGCATTTTATTCTGGGGAGAGATAATGTTGATTAATGTTTTTTTGAGTGAACTGGTTATCTTATGTGGGTCATGTGAGTGCATGATTTCACAGCATTGAGTGTTATAGCCAATCACAGGCATTTCTGTTGAAAATAATGACCAGTCATATGTTTAATTTACCAGGAATGAGAATCCATATCGGTCAAAACAAGTTTTATAGTCTCAAAACGCTGAATGAATTTTTGTGCAAGTTTACGTTTTACACGAATCTTCCCATTATCTACAAATCCTCTCATCATAACAAACAAAGCACAGAGACGATTTAAATAAAGATTCATTGAGTTTAGTCAGAAGTTTTTGTTTTTCATAAGACTTTGTGATTTTCCCTACAATTAGCCCATATATTTAACACTTCAGTACAAATAAAGTAACAAAAATAGATATTTTAATGTTATAAGTGATTTGATGATCTATAAAAAAAAGAAAAGAAAAGAGAAATAAGGGAATAAGAAATAAGCCAATAAGTGTTCCTCTTCCGCCATCTACTGGTTAGTGGTCATTACTTTTATAATTTAAATGTTGTTAACGTCCGAATGTTATTTTATGATACTCACATAAGCATACACAACAGGTGAATAAAATGAATGATTCTAGCATTTACAGAATTTAACCCAAGAAAGAAGTTTTAAATAGTGTTTAAAAAAACAGGGCAACCAATTTAATTCAACTCTTTTTATCTAGGCGTTATTCCTATTCATTATTCATAGGCGTTATATGTTATTCCTTGTTACTTCATAGAAACGCATTCGACAGAAAGATCTCAGAGACACTGATAGAACTGTTGAAATATGACCGATAGCATCTGGATATAGTAGCTGTTGCAGTGCTGCTCACGTTATCTAACTGCAGTTTGAGTCTAACCATCTATTATATAACAATAAACATTAACTATAACGTGCTTCATAAAATACAACTTCTATTAATATTCCCGAGAGATCAACTAATGCCATAAAATCTCAAAATATGCATTAATTTCATCAATTTGCCAGCGAGTGTGCTTGAGATGCACTGAAATGAATGGGGTTCAATGCTGGAACTATTGGTTGTTTGGAACTATTGGTCGCTCCATGACACTTTACTTCCGCATTCCTCAGTTCCTATGGAAGTCTATGGGAGTGTCGTAACTCAGTTTTTCAACAGCTCTGATGGGGAGGAGAGAGAGTGAGCCAATCAGCAGTAGGGGGTGTGTCCACCCATAATGGGGGTGGAGAGAGAGTGAGCCAATCAGCAGTAGAGGGTGTGTCCACCCATAATGGGGGAGGAGAGAGAGTGAGCCAATCAGCAGTAGGGGGTGTGTCCACCCATAATGGGGGAGGAGAGAGAGTGAGCCAATCAGCAGTTAGGGGGTGTGTCCACCCATAATGGGGGAGGAGAGAGAGTGAGCCAATCAGCAGTAGGGGGTGTGTCCACCCATAATGGGGGTGGAGAGAGTGTGAGCCAATCAGCAGTAGGGGGTTTGTCCACTCATGATGGGGGTGGAGAGAGAGTGAGCCAATCAGCAGTAGGGGGTGTGTCCACCCATAATGGGGGAGGAGAGAGAGTGAGCCAATCAGCAGTAGGGGGTGTGTCCACCCATAATGGGGGAGGAGAGAGAGTGAGCCAATCAGCAGTAGGGGGTGTGTCCACTCATGATGGGGGAGGAGAGAGAGTGAGCCAATCAGCAGTAGGGGGTTTGTCCACTCATGATGGGGGAGGAGAGAGAGTGAGCCAATCAGCAGTAGGGGGTGTGTCCACCCATAATGGGGGAGGAGAGAGAGTGAGCCAATCAGCAGTAGGGGGTGTGTCCACTCATAATGGGGGAGGAGAGAGAGTGAGCCAATCAGCAGTAGGGGGTTTGTCCACTCATGATGGGGGAGGAGAGAGAGTGAGCCAATCAGCAGTAGGGGGTGTGTCCACCCATAACGGGGGAGGAGAGAGAGTGAGCCAATCAGCAGTAGGGGGTGTGTCCACCCATAATGGGGGAGGAGAGAGAGTGAGCCAATCAGCAGTAGGGGTGTGTCCACCCATAATGGGGGAGGAGAGAGAGTGAGCCAATCAGCAGTAGGGGGTGTGTCCACCCATAATGGGGGAGGAGAGAGAGTGAGCCAATCAGCAGTAGGGGGTTTGTCCACTCATGATGGGGGAGGAGAGAGAGCCAATCAGCAGTTAGGGGGTGTGTCCACCCATAATGGGGGAGGAGAGAGAGTGAGCCAATCAGCAGTAGGGGGTTTGTCCACTCATGATGGGGGTGGAGAGAGAGTGAGCCAATCAGCAGTAGGGGGTGTGTCCACTCATGATGGGGGAGGAGAGAGAGTGAGCCAATCAGCAGTAGGGGGTGTGTCCACTCATGATGGGGGAGGAGAGAGAGCCAATCAGCAGTAGGGGGTTTGTCCACTCATGATGGGGGTGGAGAGAGAGTGAGCCAATCAGCAGTAGGGGGTTTGTCCACTCATGATGGGGGAGGAGAGAGAGCCAATCAGCAGTTAGGGGGTGTGTCCACCCATAATGGGGGAGGAGAGAGAGTGAGCCAATCAGCAGTAGGGGGTTTGTCCACTCATGATGGGGGTGGAGAGAGAGTGAGCCAATCAGCAGTAGGGGGTGTGTCCACTAATGATGGGGGAGGAGAGAGAGTGAGCCAATCAGCAGTAGGGGGTGTGTCCACTCATGATGGGGGAGGAGAGAGAGCCAATCAGCAGTAGGGGGTTTGTCCACTCATGATGGGGGTGGAGAGAGAGTGAGCCAATCAGCAGTAGGGGGTGTGTCCACTCATGATGGGGGTGGAGAGAGAGTGAGCCAATCAGCAGTAGGGGGTTTGTCCACTCATGATGGGGGTGGAGAGAGAGTGAGCCAATCAGCAGTAGGGGGTGTGTCCACTCATGATGGGGGAGGAGAGTGAGCCAATCAGCAGTAGGGGGTTTGTCCACTCATGATGGGGGAGAAGAGAGAGCCAATCAGCAGTTAGGGGGTGTGTCCACCCATAATGGGGGAGGAGAGAGAGTGAGCCAATCAGCAGTAGGGGGTTTGTCCACTCATGATGGGGGTGGAGAGAGAGTGAGCCAATCAGCAGTAGGGGGTGTGTCCACTCATGATGGGGGAGGAGAGAGAGTGAGCCAATCAGCAGTAGGGGGTGTGTCCACTCATGATGGGGGAGGAGAGAGAGCCAATCAGCAGTAGGGGGTTTGTCCACTCATGATGGGGGTGGAGAGAGAGTGAGCCAATCAGCAGTAGGGGGTTTGTCCACTCATGATGGGGGAGGAGAGAGAGCCAATCAGCAGTTAGGGGGTGTGTCCACCCATAATGGGGGAGGAGAGAGAGTGAGCCAATCAGCAGTAGGGGGTTTGTCCACTCATGATGGGGGTGGAGAGAGAGTGAGCCAATCAGCAGTAGGGGGTGTGTCCACTAATGATGGGGGAGGAGAGAGAGTGAGCCAATCAGCAGTAGGGGGTGTGTCCACTCATGATGGGGGAGGAGAGAGAGCCAATCAGCAGTAGGGGGTTTGTCCACTCATGATGGGGGTGGAGAGAGAGTGAGCCAATCAGCAGTAGGGGGTGTGTCCACTCATGATGGGGGTGGAGAGAGAGTGAGCCAATCAGCAGTAGGGGGTTTGTCCACTCATGATGGGGGTGGAGAGAGAGTGAGCCAATCAGCAGTAGGGGGTGTGTCCACTCATGATGGGGGAGGAGAGTGAGCCAATCAGCAGTAGGGGGTTTGTCCACTCATGATGGGGGAGAAGAGAGAGCCAATCAGCAGTTAGGGGGTGTGTCCACCCATAATGGGGGAGGAGAGAGAGTGAGCCAATCAGCAGTAGGGGGTTTGTCCACTCATGATGGGGGTGGAGAGAGAGTGAGCCAATCAGCAGTAGGGGGTGTGTCCACTCATGATGGGGGAGGAGAGAGAGTGAGCCAATCAGCAGTAGGGGGTTTGTCCACTCATGATGGGGGTGGAGAGAGAGTGAGCCAATCAGCAGTAGGGGGTGTGTCCACTAATGATGGGGGAGGAGAGTGAGTGAGCCAATCAGCAGTAGGGGGTGTGTCCACTCATGATGAGGGGGGAGAGAGAGCGAGCAAGAGTGAGATTTGAAGAAAGACTGTAGAAAGAGTGATGGCTGAGAGACATTACAAAAGAGAAAAGGTCAGAGGAACATCACTAGAAAAACAAGGGTTATGATCAGGCAAGAGCTTCAGGGTCCAAGTTAATATTAGAAAAGCTTTCCAGTGCTGGAGAAACCTAAACAGGAAGGCCTGAAAACAGACGTTGTTTCAGGTTTCACAGAATCAATATATGCTGTCGTTTTAAATATCAAGTGTTTCTCAGAAATCACTTAATGCACCTTCAAGCAGTTGGTATGTGTTTGTTTTGATTGCCGGGCCGGTTGTGTTTCTGTACCTTTGCGTAGGTTGATGAGTGGTTGCAGAATCCCCCTGCGGAAGGCACCGATGGGGTCCTGCACACAGGAGCGTAGACTGAGCATGCTCTGCAGGTGCGGCTCTTTCAGCAGCAGCTCTCTGTATGCGGTCAGCTGATGCGCTCTGCACAGGAGAGCAGCCACACTGTGCACAAACTCAGGAACCAGACACGTGTATGTGTTATCAGCCTGGCAGTAGTGATACGCCACCACCTGAAGAGAGAACGAGAGACAGAGAGACGGTTTAAAAAACTTCACATGCATCTCATTTACATTTACAATCAATATCAAGTCAATATTAAAGCTACACTGTGTGATATTTTCCCCCATCTAGTGGTTAAAAGGTATATGACCATCCAGTGAATATTAGTTTCTGTTCCTCTCAATTCCGATTTCGTTTTAACTCCTACGGTGGCCGATTTAGTCCAAGATTAACATGGCTTCTAGTTCGACCTCGTCCACATTCGACACGGTGCCATCGAGTGTTAAAACGCTTGAATTTACGGGTATGTCCCTCTTCGGCTAATGTACTTTCAAGATGGAGGGGCAACATGGCGACCCGCATTCGAACCCCTCACCCGTATGTATTTTCAATGGCATATTATAAACTTACGAGAATACTTTATTACTTGAAAGAAGTAAATATACATTAATGAGCACATATATTTTTGAAAGAACAGTGTTTTTAGCTAAGAATAAACTAAAAAAGTTACACAGTGTAGCTTTAAGTCTTGTTTTCTGTGAAATTACCAAAAAATGAAGCGATTTTATGATTAAAACAAGAACAAAGACCTGCCAATGGGCTCCGAAAACACATTTGTTGTTTGAAGCATAAACTCACTTAATTTTGTTATATTTTTCAAGTCTTCATTGAATGCATCTCAAGTTGATGATGCATATCAATCTACATATCATCTTTTGCATGCATATTTCATGCATATTGTATTGGAAAACAGGGCAAAAATACTGGGAAAGATTTATTGCAGTGCATGCAATTTAATGCCAAAACTTTATGAATTTAAGACTTTCTGATCTGCTTTTAGACCTTTTTATGGTTGTAATTTGTGTAAGGGCAACTTAAGACTTTTAAAGACTGTTTAAGACCCGCAGAAAACGTGAACATATTCAAATATTGAAATAAAACTATTTGGGTAAAATAGGATATTCAAAAAAGTGCATGATGGAAGAACTATATGGAAGGATAATATAATACAATATAATAATATGCAGATGTCTTTTTTGGGGGGGGGCTTTTCTGTTGTTATCCAGAGAAGTGTGGTATGATGGTTGCCAGATCAAACTCATTTGGTTTTTATTACAGGGCTATTATTATTATTGGCTGCTGGACTGAAGCTCATATCAGAGCAGCATGTGGTCTGTGAGCCCTTGAGGAGCTGCTCTAAATCCATGCTGATCTAACACTGGAGCCCAAAATCATGCCACTGTTTGCACTTGATAAATAATGCAGGACACAAATTAGAGTTTCAGCCTCTTATAGCCAGATCATTTCTGACCAATCTCTACATCCAATAATCTTGCTTCCAACGCTCAGCCATCTAACAGATAAAAGCGTGAGGATCTGAACACAGACGGAGGGAGAAATGGACAAACATAGGGCCCTGGGATTTCTGCGATGCGGAAAACGCAGAATCCAGTCATAAAAACGGAAGTGATTGTATAACATGGAATTTCACTGAATTATCCAGAGCCACTCTGAGAGTCACTTCGTGAACATTTCACCGTTTCTTATGAGAAAAACTATCATGTCATAAACACACAGAAACTCAAAAGGTCTTCAAGGCAACCCGTCAAAATAAAAGTTCGGTTTAACTTGAACAGATTGTGACTAGCTAAGTCTCAATGAAATAATGATACCAACACTAATAACAATAATACAATATTATTATTAAAACTTGATTTATTCTTCCATGTTTTAATTTGAACAGTAAAGCTCTGTTGTGCAGCAATTTGTGTGACAAAAAAAAGTTGTAATTAAAGTAAATTAATGTAGGGCTGGGCGATATATCGCATGCCATTGTTAGGCGCATCTCGTCAGTAAAGCCGGTTCCTTGATTAGTAGTAAATCGCCATCACCTGCTTTCAGATGGAGCGGCATTTACTACACAGAGCCGTAGTTCACTGACAAGCTGAGCCATATCGCCTTAATTATCACGGACGTATCGCCTGCGATATTAATGCGATATGGCTCAGCTTGTCAGTGAACTACAGCTCTGTGTAGTAAATGCCGCTCCATCTGAAAGCAGGTGATGAAAAAAAAAATCATAAATTGATGGTTTTATTAATTGAATTAATGTAATTAAACCATTTAAATGGAATCCAGAAAACTTTAAACAGAAAACACAGAATTTGTTACATAAAAAAAAAAAGAAAACAGAATTTGAGAAAGAAAGAAAAAAACATTTTGCAAAAATTGAATTTTTTACTTTTGACAAATTGTTGTTAAATTGTATTAGTTTCATGATTTCAATTAATCACATGAAATTAAGGGCGTTTTCACACCTGAAAGTCCGCACCAAGGTCCGAACCGAAGTTCATGCCTTGATACATTTTATACATTCGGTTAGTTTTGGTTTAGTTTCACATTGCGATTATGCGAGT
The DNA here is from genome assembly GCA_033150135.1 of Gobio occitaniae. Taxonomy (NCBI): domain Eukaryota; kingdom Metazoa; phylum Chordata; class Actinopteri; order Cypriniformes; family Gobionidae; genus Gobio; species Gobio occitaniae. The sequence goes on along the minus strand of JARQWZ010001407.1, from coordinate 74,786 downwards.
GCACTAAAGAACTTTACATGACACACTTGCGTCCACTCGTCATCATCTATGTGGGCGGCATCTGGACATTGATTGGTTTGTAAACGGACGTGTGTCTGACGTCAGGGTCTTTGATAAGAATGAATGAACAGACGCATATCGTTGCCACTATTGAACAGTGCACATTGCTTGACTATTTCTTTTCATTTCGAATTGTTTTGTTTAAAAGTGGACATTTAAAGCTTTCTATACACGTTTCTCATGTCTGTGAGTCAAGTAGCTGCTGAGTTTGGGTTTATTTATGAGACATGTTCAAGAGCAATGCAAGTGACCTTCATGTCACGATTGTTGTCTGCTATTGCCGATTTGCTTCTTATTTATTAAATCCAGGCAATTGGCTGATGAAACATTGATTAAAATTAAGATACAATTTATACTAAACGAAATTCACTTTAAAGAAAGGCTTTCTACAAAACAAAACTTAATGAAGTGGTCCAAATCATTTCGACATATTGCACGTCTTTTGACTTTTCATAATCAATATAGCCGAGAAGAAATTTAAAAATAACATAATATTTAAACATAAACAGAAACTTCCTGTAAATGGTCTGAAAGTCCGAACCGTACAGACAATGCTTTCACACTAGAAACGAACCGAGCCTTTGTTCAGTTTGATCTGGACTGAGACGACCTCTTTTCGTCTGACCAAATTTCCAAGTTTGGTCCGGACCGTGGTCCAGGGGAGGACCAAACAAGCTAGGTGTGAAAGGGCCCTAAGTAGACTAAAATTTTATTTAACACAGCTTTATGGATATTTAAAGACACCAACAGGGAAGATCCTAAGTAAATTCAGGTGAGTTTACCATGCATACGAGTGTTCAGGGCCTTAATCTGTGATAAAATCACTGTAATGCTCAACCTCAAGCAGATTTATTTCTTTCTTCAGTTCCTCCTGTGAAAAATCTCACATAGCCAAAAGGAAGAATCACATCTAAGAGAATTCATTAAGTGAAATATTTCTCTCTGAAGCGAAGTGATGTCCTAACAGCAGAGTTCACCACCAATCACTGAAGAAACGCTCTCAGTTTGTTTGGCCAGAGTGAGAAAACCTGGCAGAGACGGGTGAGGCCGCAGGGCACCGAGAGGCACGGCCCTCTGAGGGACCCTCTTAATTTGTCCTGATTTATTATTGAAACCTCCATTTGACAGATGGGGATATTTCCCATTTGGACAGCTGGGGTTAATAGGAACGGCACGGTCTTCAGCCTGAGATGAGGTCTGGGAAAAGAGCATCAATCTAAAGCTCCTTCAGGTGGAGGGACCATTAACTCGCTCACTTTGAGTGAACACTCCAAAGCGCTTGTTTCAAAGCGCACATTAACAGGCTCAATCTCTTGATTGCTGTGCATTTCCATCGACCCTTCGACAAACTGATTAGACAATCGCCACACAGGATTTAGACAGCAAAAGAAATCGTTGGTTTGAGACACTAAACCATGAGTGGAACTGTATAGAGTTGGGCAGGGATGACGGAAGAACCCCGAAGTCTAATTCACCGCTGGTTTTATAATGGGGTTTTTCAATTATTGAGTAAAATAAACCCTGTGGTAAATATAACTTGATGAAACTTGGACGTTTTGTTTCATTTCTTACAATCAGGACTCTGAACCGGTGCAAGAAACAAACATTTTTAACAGGAACATTAAAAAAAATGAAATCAAGTTTAAACATTCTGAACAGAAACGCTTATTTGAAATTATCATTAACCAGGTTATAATGTTATTTTATTGTTTTGTTTAAAGGGGCCATCACACACAGTTTCTGCCAGTCTCATGTCAATCTTGAGTATCTATAGAGTAGTGTTGATCCTTCATATCTCCCAAGAGTCTTTATTTTTATCATATTTATAAAAGACAGATACGCTGTACCGATTCTTTCAGAAAACAGCCGAGCTCGTGGAGGCGTGCAGTGGGCGGAGCTAAAGAGTCACGAGCGCACACACTCCTATGACACACACACACATTTTGGCCATGTTTAGCATGAGAATCAACTCTTTAACAGTGTAAATAAGTCAGAATGCATGAAATAGCACTAGATCCTCCACCCCTTTAAGATTTTAATTTGGCAGTCAACCAATCATGAATTCAAATAGTACGTCCTATGCAAATTTTACCTCGGACAGTGTCAGAAGATTTGCCGCACATTCCTGCAGTGTGACTTCTCCTACGACGACCATCAAATTATCTTTGTTTTTCAAGACAAGCCATAATCAAATTAACATTAGAGATTTTTCGGTAAGCCACCATTTCAGGTCTGCGTGTAATGCAGCTCAGTCACCGAACGTCAATGGGTTGATGATGTAAAACTTCTTGCGTACATCCATTTTTTACGTGTCCGATTATCGTCCAGTCTGACTTTAATGACAGCTGAGATCCCACAGTGTGACATGAGGATCATGTTCGTACAGACTGACAAGCAACAAACGTAAAGGACTTTTATAAATTCATTTAAAAAAAAAGCAACATTTTGAGCAAAAAGCTGAGAAAAACAATTTTTTTGTAAAGACCAGGTCCGGATCAGATTTAGAGCGATGATCAAAAAGTTATTGGGATCAAAAGTCAACTAAAAACTCAGCTCTTCCATTAAACTTAACCTTAAAAAAACAAACAAAAAAAAAAACTTTCCTTTCCTTTCTCCCCCTTTTCTCCCTCCCTACTCTATCCTGTGCTACACTGAGCAATGTACACGGTCTCAGTATTTTAGGTACTTGTTGCGCTTACTCAACTCTTCATGACCAATCGCTTCGTGTACCCCCAAGTTGTAAGACGCTTTGGATAAAAGCGTATGCTAAATGCATAAATGTAAATGTAATCAAAACACAGATGGAGTAGATGGAGTCCATCAACACCCCAAAGCTTCTCAGTCCTGTAGCTCGTCCTGGGGCGACATTTCATTCAGTAACATTAGATCGTTTTGATTTATATGCTGTTTAATGTTGATGATCGCATTATTTTACATATGCATATGATTACATATGATATCGCTTGTTTCTGCTTCTTCTTCGCCTGTGTTTTGATCAGGAGATTCTCTACTCTTTCAGAAGATGTGTAATAGCGCCCCCTACAGTATAACTGAAAGTCGGGAAAATCTGTCAATGACGGTGAAAGAGTTAAATACCTTGTTGTCAAAGTTAGTATTGTGGCTTCATGTATGGTCAGACACTTGCGTTTGTTGTTATATTATTAACAAAATCTAAAATCAAGCTCAAATGGAGTTACAAGGTTTTTCACCAGCGAATGTCGAAAATGTGTGTTTTGTCCGTCATTAGAACGGTTGCATCTGAGGCAGTAAGTGCATCGCATTAAGTTATCATCAACTGTTACGCACAGGGTGTATTGGCTGTGTGACTCTTCTCGCCTCCATAAACACGATACACTAGCCTTTACACACATCGTGTTTTTGGAATAAAGAAAATGCTGTACTTTTTTCAAATAACCAGTTGTTTATTTACCCTTGCACTGCAAACAAGCAGAGACAATCTCCAAAATGCAGGACAGTTTTGCTGACAGTTTGAGGATCCGCCAGATTTTGTCACAAGTATAAACTTAAATTCCACCTCTGTATAAAGTACAGGCAATAAATAAATAAATAAATAAAATGATCAAAAATAAAGTTATTAACTGGTATTTCTAATCAAACAGTTTTCGGAACAATAATGTTACAGAAGGAACGCATGAACAGAAACTGTTAAAATACTGATTCAGCTCGGAGTGTCTAGATTTATCCGTCTGCGTGTATAATTGAAAAAAGGTATTAAAAAGATAACGTTAATCAATTCTCCATCAACACAGCACCAAATATGTGAATTAAACAGGCATTTAAAATAAAGGAAAGAGCTAAAAATAACCAGCCTGCACTTATGTGACTGATGCATGCAGGGATTGATTAAAATACACACATTTCTTTTTGCAAAATGGCATACAATCATTTGTTAAAAATGTAGCATAACACTGTAAACCGATTACTGATGAGCCTCTAATTAAGTGCTTTTGTCTTATCTGTGAATATGTAATTTGCAGCTGTCTGCAGCGCGTTTGCCATCGTCCCTGAGTCTCTGCGCCCACATGGGTGCAATTTTCTTTAAATGCGACCAAATGACCATCCTGCTAACCTGTTGCCATGGTAACACTCGAGGGACGGCAGGTCCCCCGGGAAACACGTTTGATACATCATTTAGCTCACATTGCGTTTGACGGAGAACAGCTCGGCCTATTAAGACGGAGATGTGCGCAGCAGAACCGCAGAAACCCAAAGCCCTGCGTTTCAAGCCTCGTGAAATGCAATATTCTATGAAAACACACCAGAGTTTCTGTTCACACACTCTCTGATGTCAGTCGAGAATCTCAAGTCGAAAGAAAACCGCCTGTTTGTCAGTGTCTCTCTAAAACAATGCTTACCTTACCCTTTAGAAAACACACACGCTGCGATCACACAGATCTATCTTATTGATATTACTGTACATGTTGCAAGTCTTTCATCTGGAGTCCAGTCAAGTCTGAGTCACTAAACGTTACATCTTACATGCGTTTTTTTAACTTACAAAATTATATTATTTAGCCAAAAACAGTGCTTGAAGTGGAAAAAAAATAGGTGCTTGTGCTCCCCTCGTTTGCTTATTAGAAGTCGGTTATACTTAGTGTTAATTTTGTCACCTATTTTTAATTTAGTCTTAGTCTTGTGCCAAATGTCCTTGTTAGTTTTAGTCATATTTAGTCATTCACAGTCAAAAGACAACTCAAGGTATCTTACTCAAGTTTTAGTCGACTAAAAGTCTCATCATTTTAGTCTACTTTTAGTCAAAAGACAACTCAAGGTATCTTAGTCAAGTTTTAGTCGACTAAAAGTCTCGTCATTTTAGTCTAGTTTTAGTCAAAAGACAACTCAAGGTATCTTAGTCAAGTTTTAGTCGACTAAAAGTCTCGTCATTTTAGTCTAGTTTTAGTCAAAAGACAACTCAAGGTATCTTAGTCAAGTTTTAGTCGACTAAAAGTCTCGTCATTTTAGTCTAGTTTTAGTCAAAAGACAACTCAAGGTATCTTAGTCAAGTTTTAGTCGACTAAAAGTCTCGTCATTTTAGTCTAGTTTTAGTCAAAAGACAACTCAAGGTATCTTAGTCAAGTTTTAGTCGACTAAAAGTCTTGTCATTTTAGTCTAGTTTTAGTCAAAAGACAACTCAAGGTATCTTACTCAAGTTTTAGTCGACTAAAAGTCTCATCATTTTAGTCTAGTTTTAGTCAAAAGACAACTCAAGGTATCTTAGTCAAGTTTTAGTCGACTAAAAGTCTTGTCATTTTAGTCTAGTTTTAGTCAAAAGACAACTCAAGGTATCTTACTCAAGTTTTAGTCCAAGTCGACTAAAAGTCTCATCATTTTAGTCTAGTTTTAGTCAAAAGACAACTCAAGGTATCTTAGTCAAGTTTTAGTCGACTAAAAGTCTTGTCATTTTAGTCTAGTTTTAGTCAAAAGACAACTCAAGGTATCTTACTCAAGTTTTAGTCGACTAAAAGTCTCGTCATTTTAGTCTAGTTTTAGTCAAAGGAAAACTCAATATATTGTGTGGCAAAATAAGTTACATAAAAAAGGGCGTACCAGGATTGACTAAACGCTGGAAGTATGTGAAGTTCGCGGTTCCATCATTGCAGTAAATTTGAACAACGTTCTTGAACGAAGAATTTATAGATGCACGTCGGTCTGTTATTGCAGGGGCATCAACATTTTCACAGCCCTAAACATGACGCGGAACAAAATGAACTGTGATTGGTTGCGTTACATGTCAGGCAAACGTCCTCTGGGGTGACCCTTTACCAATGAAAGCTGTGATAGAGTCCAGATCTTCTGCCGTCAGTCTGAAGGTCTGGCTATGCGAGACTACATGAGTATTAGTAGACTGTAATAGACTATTAGTACACTGATAGGTTAAGGTTTGGGTAGAATAAGGGCCAGATTAACTAACAGCTTGCACCAGCGCAAACCCTCTATTGGCATTAAAAAACTACTGTCAAGATTTACTGGAGAAACACAGTGAGAAACTAGTGCTGAAAAGGCCTTGGACGTTATTTTTGCGGTTTTCAGACGCAGTATTTATGGGAGGAGAGTATTTAAATGAATCACACAAGGTGATTTACTAAGGTTGGTCGTTATGGAAATGCGCCATCAGTAGATCACGCACTGAACTTTAAACTCCCATCGCCGCTTTAATGGAATTGCACTCTCACGCTAATTTGCCCCGTTTAGTAAATCTGGCCCTAAATTGACATGAACCTGCTTATCCTATTAAACTCCAACGACCCTGATAAGGGTCCGGAATGAGATTATCAAGTATATACTTTAAATTTAAAATGTCTGTGGAGGAGCTCTGACCTCATATATGGTACCATTTGAAAGCTTAGAGTCTCTACTTTTTGGAGACACGCATCGCTTTGGCATTTGTTTTACTCAAAGCTACTTTACTAATTTGGGACCATTTCTGCTTGGATTTCGCCTATTGAAATTGAAAAGCTTCCCATACCCACATACAGTGGTCTCCAAGTACACAATTTTGGTGTCATTTTACAAGAAACCCTTTGAAGTTACCTAAAACACTGCTAAAAGTCATAAACATTTAAATATATGTTGTCTGAGCTGTAATAACCCCCCCAATAAAATTCAATTTTCGATTTGTTTGTAATAACTTCATTTTAGAAAGTGTCAATCTCAGGCCATGTGTGCTCTAGCACCCTGCAGACAGTTTGGGCTGTTTCCAGCATATGTCAGCAAACACTGGGAAAAAGAATTTTGTGACACTGGGATGTTGCATTTATACCACTGTATATGGGGAGACTTGTATATTGAAGAGATTTGGGTAGGGAGAAATTGCATAAAAAAGGTAATATTCCTCCCTTCAGATCCATTTGAATAAATCTTGCATACATGATACAGACAAAATATTTTTTTTCCAGTGTTTGCTGCCATCTAGTGGAAACAGCCAAAACTGTCTGCAGGGTGCTAGAGCACACAGGGCCTGAGATATATACTTTCAAAAATGAATTTTTTTTGGGGGGGGGTTACTACAGCTCAGACAACACATACTTACATATTTATCACTTTTAGCAGTGTTTGTAAAATGACACCAAAATTGTGTATTTAGAGACACTGTATGTGGGCATGGGAAGCTTTTCAATTTGTGGAGGCCAAATCCAGGCAGAAATCCCCAAAAATGGTCCCAGAGCTAAGGAGGTTATAGTCAGTAGAATGTCTGTTGGCGAGCATCAAAGTAAAGTGTTAGCATATAATATATACAGTGGATTCAGAAAGCATTCAGACTCATTCTTGTTATGTTGCAGCCTTATGATAAAATGCTTTTGTTATTTGTTAAAATTATATTTTTAAATGTTAAAATCTCCAACATTAACCTGCACTTCATAACCTAACGGAAGAAGATTTGTGATAACTTTGCAAATTTATTCAAAAGTCTGTCTGGACGAAAACATTTATATCATGTTTTTTTTTGCCTGGAAATAATGAATACAAATATGGAAATGTTAGAATCTGCAAGAAACATATACATGCAGTCTCTAACCTTTGTGGTGGTGTTGCTTCCCTAAACGGTTTAATTTAATCACCTGTCATTTTATGATTTTCGTTATGTGTAAGGGGCTCCAAGCAAATGTGCATTCAATAAATCGTGATTTACCACTGAGAAAAAAAAAAAACTGGGCGACAGTTAAGAGAAACTGCGCAAGAGAAATGCAGTGTGGATGTCCATGTGCAAGAGAGAGAGAGAGAACCTGTGGGGTTCATTTCAGTCTCTCCCGAGCAGAAGACAGAACAGAGTGAGGGCTGTTTATGAGAGCTGCCGGTAAACAAGAATAATTCCCGGTGTTCCAGTACAGTGAGACGCCGCATAATGCCGAATTACTGATACCAGTGAACACCGGCCAACTTTAAGCACCACATACAGCAACAAAAAATCTTCCTGAATGGTTAAGGTTAAGACTTAAGTGTTTTTTGTCCTTTCTATCAAATCCGAGTCAAGTCTGAAGTAATTTGAGGTCTGAAGTCTATTAAAATGCCACTCAAGTGCGACTTGAGTCCGAGTCGAGTGCCCATCTCTGACATGTTGCATATACTAAAATCATAGTTCAGTATAATAGTTCAAATTTGGTGAAGAACCTGTGAATTTGCAAAGTGAAAGGACATTTAAAAGACACAAAAACACACCTATTAAATTGTCAGTTTTTAGTTGGATGCTTTTACAGACTGAATTAAATAAACAACCCTAATTAATTAATAGAGGGTCTAAATACTAGGGATGGGCATTTCAAGCAAAAAATTATATATTCGATTATTATTCGAAAATCGCAAATAAAAATGAAAATCCTCCCCCCGCATACACACATGTATAGGCTGCTACACACATATAAACAGAGAGAGAGAGACCATTCACACTCTCAGTCTGTATGATAACAAACTGTTTAATTCATTAGGGAATAGGCTATATTAACTCAAGCCATATAATGATTGTAACATGCTGAAACATATGACTGTTATGCGACATCGCCCAAAGTTACCGTAACCGCTAAATGCCACGCAAGTCTACAGTGTGTGTGTGTGTGTGTGTGTGTGAGACAATGTGTTCCTGTTGTCAGTTTAGTTCGAAATGGGGCATGCTTTGCATTAAAAATTGCTAATGTGAAAAACTGTCAGCTTGGTGCACACCGAGGAACCGAACCTGAGAACCCACAACCTGAGTTTGGATGCACTCGAACTGTGCCGCGATTCACGTGAATGTGAAAACAACACTCAGGTGCGCACTTGTTCAGGAAAAGTAACCAGCGCATGCATTTTAGCCCACACACATACGGTAAACTTGTGTCGTTTACTCAGCTGTGTATAATAGCACCAAATTAATAATAAAAAAAAAAACAATATATTGACCTGCGTTCTGTTTTCAATAGCCGCATTTCCACCGCAGGAACTTTCCCCAGGAACTAGGATCTTTGGGCTGGTACTCTGTGTGTTTCGACCGCAGGAACCAGGGTCTAAATAAAGTTCCGGGTAAATATTTCCCGCTCCGAACGACCCTGCTCCCGAGGTGGTACTTTTTTAAAGTTCAGGAACTTTCAGGGGTGGGACTTGGGCGCTGAACATGCTGATTGGTTGAGCTCACGCAGCATTTTATTTCAACCAGCATTTTTAAAAGTCTTTTGCGAGGTTCGTTCTGCGTTCAGTAAATATCAGTCCTGCTCTTTCTGTCTGATGGCGTGCGTTCGTCTCAGCAATCGCACGGTCAATGTCCGTAATAGCTGATAATAACGTCTTATTTTAAATCTAGCTTTACGAGCTTTCAGAATACGCTTTAGTATCAGTGCTCGTCTCTTTTCCGCAGTTTTGTTAATGACCTCTTTAGTAAACCAATACATAACTAGCAAAAGCAGCGCTGCTTGAATCTCCTCCATACTTTTTACAGGGAGAGCAGAATTATTAGGCACGTTGATTTTCTGATCATATTTTTTTTCCAGGCACATTTGACCAATTCCAAACCACAGTAATCCTAATAACTACTATTGATTTAGTATTTAATAATGTATAAGTGATATATAATTGTTCATGAAGGCTGGAAATGAAAAACACCTTATATTCAGGTGTGCAGAATTATTAGGCATGTTTTCTTTTACAGATAAATTGAGCCAAAAAAGAGATTTAACTCAGACTGAAAAGTCAAAAAGTATTAAATGCCCATGAGAAGGATGCAATACTAATGCAATACTAGACATTGCAGTTAAGGCATGACCATTGGACAGTGAAATGCTCGTTGGGTCAGCAGGATCTGACAAAAACAGGTGGTGAAGAAAAGACACCTGTAAACTGCAAAAGAATTAAGAATTAAGGTGAAGAATTAAGGGTGAAACCATCAGGAACCCTTTAGTCTCCAGCGCCCCCATTTTCCAGAGCTGCAACCTACCTGGAGTCTCCAGAAGTGCAAGGTGTCAGGATCTCAGAGACTTCAGTTAGGTAAAGAATCCTAAAAAATGACCCCCACTAGATAAGAATCACAAGCTGAAGTGTTGTAAAATACATGAAGAAGGTTTTTTTATAGGCTTTATGGACAGATAGGTTGAGAGTGACTCTTGAAGGACCAGCACCACATCCTCTAGTACCACTGTTTGAAGAATTCATCTTCCAGAATCTGGCAGTACGTTTTGGGAGTTCATTTTAGTCCATCCTGAAGTCCGTTTTGCAGAGATGGACTAAAATGAACTCCCAAAACGTACTGCCAGATTCTGGAAGATGAATTCTTCAAACAGTGGTACTAGAGGATGTGGTGCTGGTCCTTCAAGAGTCACTCTCAACCTATCTGTCCATAAAGCCTATAAAAAAACCTTCTTCATGTATTTTACAACACTTCAGCTTGTGATTCTTATCTAGTGGGGGTCATTTTTTAGGATTCTTTACCTAACTGAAGTCTCTGAGATCCTGACACCTTGCACTTCTGGAGACTCCAGGTAGGTTCAGCTCTGGAAAATGGTGGCGCTGGAGACTAAAGGGTTCCTGATGGTTTCACCCTTAATTCTTCACCTTAATTCTTAATTCTTTTGCAGTTAACAGGTGTCTTTTCTTCACCACATGTTTTTGTCTGACCCTGCTGACCCAACGAGCATTTCACTGTCCAATGGTCATGCCTTAACTGCAATGTCTAGTATTGCATTAGTATTGCATCCTTCTCATGGGCATTTAATATTTTTTTTACTTTTCAGTCTGAGTTAAATCTCTTTTTTGGCTCAATTTATCTGTAAAAGAAAACATGCCTAATAATTCTGCACACCTGAATATAAGGTGTTTTTCATTTCCAGCCTTCATGAACAATTATATATCACTTATACATTATTAAATACTAAATCAATAGTAGTTTTTAGGATTACTGTGGTTTGGAATTGGTCAAATGTGCCTGGAAAAAAAATATGATCAGAAAATCAACGTGCCTAATAATTCTGCACTCCCTGTATATAGTTGCAGACAGTATCGCACACAAATAATTACTGTCCGTCGCTGACTGGGAGGAGCAGTCGCGCGCAGTCTAGAGATGTTCCGATACCCTTTTTCCCTTCCCAATACCGATTCCGATACCTGTGCCGATACCGAGTACTGATCCGATACCTGGGTGTGTATCTGTATATACAGCTGTATATCGTCGCTGTCCGATAAAAACCACGTATGTCCATTTTGCCGATTTTGAGATTTTTCGACGGATTGAATGTCCAGGTTCATTACTTCATCATACTTCATACACTAAATGGCCAATGAAAAGTTGTGAAATCATGTCATCTGATTTTCACGTATATCCATTTGGTGTCAAAGCTGTCAATCACGCCGCGTATCTCCCGCCCTGTGGAAGCATCTCGCCGGTCTCGTGAAGTTTCATCGAAGCTCAGCACTGGATAGCCGAAAGTACGACATTGAAGCTCTCCACAGTTTAGTTCTAATCTAGTTCTACACAGATTAGTTTGCTTGCTAGTATGTTAATAAACTCGGTCTCATTGATAAGATTCAAACTTTTTTTTTCTTAGTCAAACTGATCAAATTATAGCCTGTAATGCTACTGTCATGATTGTCACTAGAACATGCCTCACTCATACTGCGATCACCGCTTGCCAGAGGCTGAGAATGTCCAGCACGTATTCCTCTGTCAATATGAAACGTGACTTGGCCATTCTAATTAATGATCGGAAGAACGCATATCGACCACCGTTACTGTAAAATCTGCACGTATTTCCATTTAAACTCAATTTTGGTCAAATGTGGATTATATCATTACACTGGCAAGAATATGGTTACATGTAAAGATGCCATACCAAGTATGACAACGCTACATTCAACTGCTTTTGAAATACAGTGTTTTTTTTCACTTCCTGAAAAGTAACCGTTTTGGACATACGTGAGTTTCATCGGGCAGCGACGATACACTACTAGCCCTGTATGAATTGCTAGAATTATTTTATGGTGTGCTTTATACTTATCCGTTAATAAAACATGAACAAATACATACAGTGAACTACTGTATTCATTACAGTATTTTTATTATCCGACATGCATTTGACAGTAATATTATTTATTTTTCTTAAGCGAAAAAGAACTTCAAATGCAGCCACAAATCTAACACTGCAAACTGAAAAAGGTATTTTAGTTTTACAATATAACTGTATAAAAAAAACTGCAACAAATAAATGTAGGAATATAAAAAAATGATATATTAATCAGAAAATAATCTCTTTACAACAAAACCATCTAGGCATTATTATTATTATTAGTAGAGACGTATTATTATTACATAGAGTAAAATTGTGTAAAATAATGTAAAATTATTACATTATTACTAAATCTACTGTACAACAGTAGCCTAATATATCCTGTCAATTAAAAAAAGAGATTACAAAGATAGCAAGCGTCACGCGCGTGTGTAGCAGTCATAATAACTAGGTCTTGTTCAAGAAAATGGTATCGGATCGGTACATGGGTTCAAGTACTCGCCAATACCAATGCCAGAATTTGTTTTGGTATCTGTGATATTTCCGATACTAGTATTGGAATCGGAACAACTCTAGCGCAGTCCCATGTCTCTGGACTAATTTGCCTAATCTTCACGGTGCTTTAGACCGCAGTGGAAACGCAGACAGTGGCAGATCTGGGGGAAAAAGTTCCTGTAAAAAAAGTTCCTGGTACAAATTGTTCCGGGTAAATTCGGTGGAAATGGGGCTTATCATGCCCGCGCACGTTTGTGATGACGTAAGATGAACGCAAAAGCAACCTATTCGATATTCTATAATTAAATCAACTGATCGAATATTAGAAAACTCATCGCTACCCAATGCCTGGTGTGACCGCACTATTAGAACTGCATGAAGAATGTTACACAAAACAATCATGTTTCAAAAGCCTGAATCAATATAGAGCAGGTCACTGAACTAGTTCTGGTTTATTCAGAGATCAGGACTTCAGCAGCCACTGAGTTCAGCAACACAGAAGAATAAAGAGGGTCTTCGGGTTCATGCCATCTCAACTCCAGTCCTCGGCATTTCAAAAGGCAGAAACACGCCGTTCCAAACAACAGCGCTGGCATCTCTCCAGTCCCTCCTCTATGAACTTCAAAAACTTCAAAAGCAGAATCAGACATATTGAAACAGCACACATCCTAAGACACATCGCCGGGATTCTCTCCTTCTCTCCCCACAGCGAGCACTAATGAGGATCTACGAATGCACTATTTCACACCAATTTCAGAGACATTATACTTTCATTCAGCGAGGAAGCATTACATTGATCAAAAAAGCATCAATGACAATCAAACAACAAAAGACAAAATCACTCACTGCTCTTGACTGAGTAACTTTTGTAGCTTTAATAAGAATCAGTGTATATTTAATTCCTACAGTGAAGACTGATTATTCAATTTCTTATACGAATGCTACTGTTAAACACCTACTGTAGCGGAACATTTAAAACACTGTTTATTTCATTTGTATCATTGTATGTGTACTATAATTTGTAATTTGCATCTTTGTTCTAATATTTTAAATGCCCCAATTATGCTATTATAAAAGGCTCCTAATTTTGTTTTAGCGTCTCATACAACAGGTTTACATGCATCAAAGGTCAAAAAACACTTTCATTGTCTCATAATAGACATTGCATGTCACCACATTTTTCAATGATTCTCAAATGATTCGATGATTAGATGAATAAGTCTCTCTAAATCTATCCTTTCAGATTGGTCAGATGGCCCAGTCTGTTGTGATTGGTCTACTCTGCTCTGATTGGTCAGATGGTCCAGTCTGCTGTGATTGGTCTACTCTGCTCTGATTGGCCAGATGTGATTGTTGACGTCTGTTGTGATTGGTCTACTCTGCTCTGATTGGTCAGACGGCCCAGTCTGTTGTGATTGGTCTACTATTGGTCTGAACTTCAGCTCCAGAGGCTTCCAAAAGCTCAGTGATGGCACACACTGTAAAGACAGTAACAATGATGTTGATTTTACCATATCAATCCAAGGGAATGATCAAAAAAGGGAACGTCCGAAAAACCATAATATGGGCACTTTAATAACAAAAAAACAAAAATGAAATAAAACTTATTTTGGGTCACACTTTAGATTAGGCTCCAATTCTCATTATTAACTACACCTTTAATACTGATTATTAATAGTTAGTAATGTAGTTATGTTTAGTTATTGGGTAGGATTAAGGGATGTAGAATATGATCATGCAGAATAAGGCGTTAATATGTGCTAATAAAAAGCCAGTATCCTAGTAATATGCATACTAATAAACAGCTATAGTTAATAGTGAGAATTTCACTCTAAAGTGTTACAAAATTTTGGCCTAAATGGTCTGCCGTTCTTTTTTCTTTTATGTTTTGTGTGCTTTTAAGGCAACATTTTTAAAATATGGAAATGAGTTTGGCTGTGCTGCTCAGTGACTTGCAAAATAGTCTTAAACCAACATGAAAAGGAACTGTGATATGATATTTTTCCATATCGCCCACCCCTACACCCTCCATCACAAACGTCAGTCTGAGGGGAAATACATCATCACACTGAAGCGCGGGTCCTTGACTAAAACGGCTGCGGTAGAAACGGTGACATCACCACATATTCATCACAGTCCATTAGCAACATTACAGCACAACTGCATGTGCTCTTCATACAAGAGTCTGCATCAAACCGAGACTAAGATACCTGAGAAAAACACAACTACATGAAAATATAGTACATTATAATTGTCGATTCGTCTGGTCCATGCATTGTGCTAGAGAGAATCTTCATCTGTGATGCGACTGCAGTTGCATAAAACCCATTCCTATGAACAAAACACATCTGAAATCATCTGAGGACACAGAATGAGCCACTGCATGGGAAAAATAATGTGTTTTGCACAAACTAAAGCATAAGAGCCTGAAAGAAGGTCATGAGAATATCATTTCTAAGTGGTCTGTGTGCAAAGTGATTGCTTAAGATGTTTTAGCAAGTACCTAACTTACATTTAACAGCTATATTGTTATAATGTAAGCAATTCCATTTTGAAAAATCACAATTTTAACAGCAAGTGAGCATACAGTGGTGCTTGAAAGTTTGTGAACCCCTTGCAGAATCTGTGAAGATATGAATAATTTTAACTAATTAAGAGATATCATACAAAATGCATGTTGTTTTTTATTTAGCACTGTCCTGAAAAAGATATTTTACATAAAATATGTTTACATATAGTCCACAAGACAAAACAATAGCTTAATTTATTAAAATAACCCTGTTCAAAAGTTTATGAACCCTTCATTCTTAATCCTGTGTGTCATTCCCTGATGATCCGTGTGTGTGTGTTTTGTGATGGTTGGCATGATGACTCTGATTGTTCGAATATTCCTATTTAATAATTGTTAAATCAATATGTCATCCTCAATAAACCCGTCTCCGGTGTGATGACTCCGATATTTCGATTATTCCTATTTAATAATTGTTTAATCGACACATCATCCTCAATAAACCCGTCTCTGGCGTGCTGCCTCCGATCTTTCGAATATTCCGATCTATTATGACCTCTGACGTGTAAAGTTGCTTGAATAATAATCATACGCTGTTTGTTAATTGGCCAGAGGAGATCTTTATTTTTCTCCATTAGGTCACCTGATGGGGTTTTGGTTTCCTTGCCACTTGTTGCCTCTGGCTTGGCTTGCTCAGTTGAGGACACTACATTTTTCAACTAAATATCCAAATAATATATATATAAAAATATAAATGATAATTTAAATAGACTGATGACATCACCTTTTTCTCCAGAACGGCTATACGGCCAAATAAAATCCTGTTGCATTATTTTCCTGTTTAACACTGTGAAGCTGATTTGAAACAATCTGCATTGTTAAAAGCGCTATATAAATAAAGTTGACTTGACTTCTTTAGTCATTTGTTTGTCATGAGCAGGTAAACGGTCCAACATTCTTCAGGTTCTGCAAATTTTTTGGATTCTCCATCCAATGAGGGACTCGAACACAACTATTAAAAACGGTTCAAACGTTCACTGTTGCTCCAGAAGGAAACACGATGCATTAAGAGTGGGGGGTGAAAACATATTGAAGATCAAGGTAAATGTCTTCCGGGAAACATCTTCTGTTGCTTCCTAAGGGTACTAAATGTACTAAATGAAAAAAATAATAATGATTTATTATTTTTATTTTATTATTTTGAAAAACATAATCTGGACATCTTCATCCAGTTCAAAAGTTTTCACCCCCTGGCATGTTTGAATTTTTTTTTAAAATTGTTTGAGTCTCTCAATCGTCCTCAGTGTGAAAAGCTGGATCTCAAAATCATACAGTCACTGCTGAAGAGAGTTCAAATATGCAAAACCTGAAGAATGTGCAGGACCTGGAGGATTTTTCTGAAGAACATTGGTCAGTTTAACTAGCCTGAATGCCAGCCGAACTTAGCACCGATTTGAGTTCGGGGAAGTTCAGTCTGGACTTGATCCGTTGTGACGCAACTATGCTTGAACCAGAGCAGTTCGGACCAATCAAATTGGACAGATGATCAACAGTAGCGTAATCATCCACGTCACCAAAGAGTGCTTGGGTTGATTTCTTTTACTCAAAAATGATGGTGGTGTTGGTAAGTACTCTGTGTATCCTTAAATTATTTTAAAACACCGGCAAAGATCGCTTACACTCCTCTTCTACTTCTACTTCTTCCAGCGTGCGTGCAGTTGAGTTCTGTTGACAACTATGCGTCGCTCAACTTACTCCGTTGCTCTGATTGGTTGTAAGTCTATCCAATTGAGTGCAGAGGCATTTTCCTTCCTGTTTCGGTTGAAACACACCCCATAATCACAGCCCAGTGGAGCAGCATCAGACTCATCATACTGTAGTATGACCCCGTCAGGCTACAGTTGAACAGTTTAGGACAAACAAGAGACTCAAGAACAACCATCACAAAACACACTCACAGCCGTGGATCATCAGGGAACGACAACGGATTAAGAATCATGGGTTCATAAACTTTTGTTATAAATTTTTATAAATGCAGCTATTGTTTTGTCTTGTGTTTGACTCTATGTAAACATCTTTTATGTAAAATATCTTATTCAGGACAGTACTAAATAAAAAAATAGCATGCATTTTCACAGATTCTGCAAGGGGTTCACATATTTTCAAGCACTGTATGTCAGAGTTTGCATGCATGTGCACAGCAAACAAACCAAGAGCTGTAAGTTTGACTGGTTAACACAGTCCATTTACTGTAGACCCTGCTGTTAGATGCCATAACTGCACAATTCTGCTAGCAAAAACGATATAAAGCTGGATATAATGTATACTCATGTAAAGTGATATATACTCTACAGCAAATCTCAACTGCTTGTGTCACCGCAAAATTTAACTATATTATCACACAGCTCTAATCTACTAAATGCGACTATGAGGCATGAACATATTAAGATATTACGCACATTATGATTTTCTGTAAAGCTGCTTTGAAACGGTGTGTATTATGAAAAGCACGAACAAATTTGACTGGACACGAAAAAGCCTTTTAGCCATTGAAGGCCATATAAATGTATCTGTAAAAGTATTGTGATTAAATTAAATATATTCTATGCACATATTTCATTATATTATAGTAGATGGATGTGCTTGGTTCTCTTTAAGAGGCTCTCAAAGACATTAAATTCAATCTGCTGTCATTAATGTCACAGATCAAAAAAGCCCAATCATTTTAAACAATATCCATTGATGTCAAATTTTGACCCCATATAGACTTCAATCGGCACAAAGTGAAAGAAAAAAAATCTACATGTTAACTGATGTTCATCCAAACAGGACTGTGACATACACGTCTTACATAAGAGACTGTCAGCACTGTAGATCAGGCAGAGGTCGTGACCCTGCACTTGTGATTCGGCTGCTGCACACCTGTGTGTTTTCATTAGGACCACAGCTGAGAGATCCATCGGATGGCCCGCCCACTTCAATACACGGCTGTGTGAAATGTTCTATACATACAGGAAGCTAAAACCAGATACGGCTTTGCTGCTTCTGTGGGAGGATTCTGTCCAATCAACAATCAATGCTGGAATGTGTCGAATCAATCCGGATTTCAAGCTTTGTTTAGGTTGACGCGGGTAAATGTGTAAGCATTAGTCCTTCATGAGTTCAGCCAGCATTCTCTCAGCATACAGCTCGTTTTCTAACAGAAAATTCAATTATGGGGTGGCTGTTCGAGATCTGGGTTGGAGTCAAAGAACTGTTTTTCAGTAAATTAACACATTGAAGAATGATATTTAAAGGAGGGGTCTAGTGCCATTTCATTCATTCTGACTTATTCACTCTGTTAACCCCTTACCAGTCACCCCCACTTTTGGCAAAGGAGTGCAAAATGACATACCCAAAATAAAATTGTTGCTGCTAATGAGTCCTTCTGACTACACACAAATCAAAGGTATTATTTGAAAGCTGACACTTGACAGTTTAACATGAAAGACTCAAAATTACTCTAGAAATTACTAGTAGAGAGATAAATAAGCTCAAACACAATGGACAATTGAAAAAAAAAATTATAACGGTTTATGAACAAGAAAAATACATAAGGCAGAAATATATATGGATCTGGAAACACAAGTAAACTAAAGCCACATGTCTTTTAAATGTACGTTTCAAATTTGAAGTTGATACAAGCCAAAATGACTTTTTTACAAGCATTTAGTTCTGAGTATGTCTAGGCACCTTTCCAAAAAGGCCACTTGGAGACTCCAAAGGGACACTTGGTAACCACCTTTTACCATGAGGTATAACCAGTTAGTTTGATCCTTTCAATCTATTTTCTCATTACAACATGACAAAGCTCAATTTATATACTTTCTCTGGTATATTTTTCACCCCTAAATGTTTATAAAAATGCATGTATGTGCATATTTTTTTGTAAAATAATATTTTTTTGAAAGAGCTCCAAAAGGACACCAAAGTGACACTTGGTAACGTGTAAGACGTTTAACAAAGTCTTTGTTCACTTCCATTAATTTAAAGGTTTAGAATAATGACATACATTATTTAGCAAATAAAAAGTTTTATTTATGTATATATTGTATACAGCAACAAACATCTGTTCCTTAGTTATTCAACACAGTGATAAACCCCCCCCCCCCCCAAAAAAAGGACTATTTACAAAGTACTGAGTTTGTCTCGGTCTTCCTTTCTTTCCTCCTCCCCTGGAACTTCTGGAGGCAGCGAGAGATGTTGCAGCCAGGCAGGGACGTTTTGTCGGTTGTCCAGAGGCCTCTGGTACCCAGTCATCATCTGAAGTTTCATCACTGTTGAATTACACAAAAAGGATTAGAAATAAACCCAACACAACTGTTTATCTTACACATAGAAAAAACTACAGCAATTTACTCCCATACACACTCTATTGTTGCCCTGATGGCACATTTACATCAACTTACTGATTTTCTATTCAAATTCAAAGAATCATTCACATACAGTGATCTACCTACATACCCACTCTATTGTTGCCCTGATGGCACATTTACACAAGCTTACAAATTTTCTATTCAAATTCAAAGGATCTTTCACATACAGTGATCGACCTCCATACCCACTCTGTTGTTTCCCTTATTGAAACATTTACACTACCAGCTAATGACTCAGACTGTAATCAGACAATAATCATACCCCAAAACAGTTTCTTCTCTCAAGAAACATTTCTTGCTTCACATTATTTGCTTACCACAAAGTACTGCGCTGTCTCTGTCTTCCTTTCTTTCCTCCTCCCCTGGAACTTCTGGAGGCAGCGAGAGATGTTGCAGCCAGGCAGGGACGTTTTGTCTGTTTTCCAGAGGCCTCTGGTACCCAGTCATCATCTGAAGTTTCCTCACTGTTGAATTACACAAAAAGGATTAGAAATAAACCCAACATAACAGATTATCTTGCACAGAAAATAGCACATATTATTGCATTTTTTCCTCTGACACATTTGGTCTGAACTTTGTCCTGCTTTCTACATACACAACTGTACATACATAAAGTTATATGCTCAAGTACGTTGTACAGGGTTTCTTCTAGAGGTTTACCAATACTCCCATGTCACATTTCGATAAATAGCACAATACTGAACTCACAATACAATATTATTGCGATACTCCAAGGCATATTGTAAAAAGGATAACAAAAAATATACCGAAATGCTAAATTTGTATTACATTGGGGTGGATATGAATAGGCTTGGACCTGGTGCTGATAACCAAACGCACAGGACAATGGTGACAACATAGTAAAAACTATTCTGGTGATAATAGCCGAAAAGACTGAATTATTTTGGACAAATATGCTTACACTCTGACTAGATATATTTAAAATATTGCTGGTCACTTTTTAGTGGCAACATAAGACATTTGTCATTATCAGGTCCCACAAATATTCCCCCATTGCATTACTATACATTATATTCAACATTTTATAGTAATTGAATGTAGTACTGACACTAAAACACTGTGAAATTTAACTTTTTCCTCACACTGTCATTTTTATTTTGGGTGAAATATGCACAATACAGATTTTCACTATCCACGATACATTGTTACAACTTGTATCACTAGCTTCTAACTCAGAACTTGAATAAAAAAGGAATTTTGCGGTACTTGAATGTACTAATAAGCCGTAATAGTGTAGAAACACAAAACTACAAAACAAAGCAACAAAAACATACTAAATGTAGACACTTACCGATCTAAAACAGGATCGAGACCTTCCAAAAACATTTCCTCTTCTTCAGAGTCGACGCTGGATCCAGCACTCTCTTCTGATTATTACACATTTTCTTCTTCGCAAAAGTTCTTCCAATGCAGCAGCAGGAGAAAATAACTTCTGTCTTCGACGTGGATCCATTGCAGGCGAATGCTGACAGAGCGAGCGCTAGTGAGCAAGTGTAGCAAGGGAACCTCTATGCGTCACGAGGGGCGTGCGCGAGTAATTTTCCAGGATGCAAATGGTTACGCAAACAAAAATACAATGTGATACTCGCGAGATTTATGCTAATCGACACATCGGCGTATTCGTTATTGCATAGACTACATGTTAGATGACAACACAAGACTTTCCCATTGCTGTTTTTTTTTTTTTTTACCAAACACATTTGCATGTGGATAATCATGCGTCACCAAAAGTGACTGTCATCTTTCAATCTTTTCTAAAATTGCGTGGCTAGTTTTCATCAGATATCTTCTGGGCGGTTCTCATTCAGTTCCAGACACTCTACTAAATACATTGATACGTTATATTTCATTGAATAATGCGCTTCATGCGTACAGTTCATCAAATAAACAGGACAGCGTCCTCGTGATTAGTAAACTTCAGGAAGTAAACAACAGAAGTTCTATAGCTTTTTTTACCAGTTTGCTTGTTTTTGGACAAATATTTACTATGGACATCGTACACTGGACTCTTCCCATGGAAAAAAGGTCGAAGTCACCATTATTCTGCCAAACATTACATTTCCAAAGCACAAAAAGGTAAGGGACCCCCCTCTCTTTGTTGTCATATCACATTGTTTAGATTCATACAGAATGACAAAAAAACGTTGCAAAGTTATCTTGATTGTATAATACTTATACAGATACGAATCTGCAGTCTCTTATCTTTCAAACAATGCACTGGTTGACCTTATTACTTGACAAAATGATATTGTAAACTAGCGATCAATGTAAACACTATCAAACGCGGGGCCGTCGGCGATCTCTGTACACAAAGGGGTTAAAGAGTTGCTTCTGATGCTAAACATGGACAAAATAAAATAAAAAAAGTTGGACGTATGTATTTCTGTGCCAAATACACTCCTTCAGGATTTAAAGACATAAAGGGTGGAATTCCTTGTATGGGCACTTCTCCCGGATGAGCACACACACACTTCACCCAGAGCGAGAGCAAGAGCATGTCCATCAAAGTTCGGTTATGGGAGCCGTCGGCAGAGCTGCCGTTTTGTTTTTAGACAACTAAATCAACAATGTCACTAAAGAAGTGTGTTTCTGGTGTGAGGTTCAGCTTCCCAAATAACCCAGCGTTGTTTTTCTGGAGTTCTGCAAGTGTGTGTGTGTGTTCCCGGTCATGAGTGGAAACTGCAGGCGGTGAGTGAAACTGATCAAATGTGTGTGTTTTGTTGGCAATCGGCACGCAAGTGCATATGAATGACAACAACACCAATGTATAGAGAATCAAGAGTTATCCAGGGATAATGTCATGATGTATTGTGTGTGTGTGTGTCTCTTTAGCTCCGCCCACTGCACACCTCCACGAGCTCGGCTGTTTTCAGAAAGAATCGGTACAGCGTATCTGTCTTTATAAATATGATAAAAATAAAGACTCTTGGGAGATATGAAGGATCAATACTACTCTATAGATACTCAAGATTGACATGAGACTGACAGAAACTGTGTGTGTTATGGACCCTTTAATAATGTCCATTTATATGCACCAATATAATAATACAGATAGCAATATTTATCAAACTAAACTTTAACTAAAACATTTCAATACACCCAGAAATGCCACAGAGTGAATGAAGAATGAATCAATGAATCAGAGTTCTGATGGAAAAATAAATCAAATAAATAAAACACTTCATCTGGCCCTAAACATGTAATTTTTGTTCAACTTTTAATAAACTGTTGTTAAATTAAAGAGCACCTATCATGGAATTTTGAAATGTACCTTTCATGTAGTGTGTAACATAGATCTAAGTGAACAAAAACATCCTGCAAAGTTTGAAATATGACAGTGCACCGTATATATAGTTATTTTCTTTCAAAAGTAAGAGTCGACTCTGAGTCATTTTTAAGAATCGTTAGAAGACCGAAGCTTTTTCTCTGACTAGATGACGTCAACTTGTCAAGTTATTTGAATACGATACGCCCACTTATTGCGCTCCAAGACACCAGTGAAAACTGGAAAACATCATGGCGACGAGACGCTGTGTTCTGAAGTGCGACTCAAAAGCAAACTTTTTTCATCTGCCCAAGGATGAGCATTTGAAGACTAAGTGGCTTGAAGACAAACCATACATCGACGCGATTGTGTGTTTATTAGTCTTCAAATGTCTCTATTTGCATGTTTCGCGATCTCAGGAAGCTTTTATTATGGACTTCTATTATGGCACATGGTTCTTCTTCGTCTGTCTGTACATGGACTACATGTGCACAGAGCGCCCTCCGGCTGCCAGGATGAATTGAAAACAACACATAAGAGACTCAATCGCTCATGATTAGGCTACATCTGCGCATTTTGAGGAAGTATTGAATAAAAAATACTCTTCTGTTTAGAAATTTGACACAGACATATGAGAATCTATCAATATGTCTCCTCATCTGCACACTTTTGAACTAAAAGCCCTGAGGGATGTTGATTTGTCGCGAGTCTTCGTGATGAGAATAGAGGAGTTTTTTATGAACGAGATCAGCTGAGGCTCATATTACAATCAAACGGTACCGACGCGGTTTTCATATTCATAACTCCTGACACATATTAACAAATTACTGTCACTATTAGACTTTGATGGGCGTTCTGTTTCCGAAAATATCTGCACAGACTATACCAATCACAACTGACTGGGTCATCGGACCAATCACCGCAGATTAGCGTCACGTAAAGGCGGGGTTTTGAAAAGTGAATCACTAAAGGAATCATTTGAGAATCGCGGTCAAAACAGGTTAAAATAAATGCATATTATAAGAAAACTAAAGTCTTTTTTGTCATTGCATGCATGCAAAACTGTTGTTGGGGACTTCTAAAACAATATTTGGAACATTTTAAATGCCATAATAGGTGCTCTTTAAGTTTCATGATTTCAATTAATTAGACATGCTTTTTGATTACTAAAATTTAATTTAACCATTAAAATGAAGTCCAAAAATAAAACGGAATTTGGGAAAAAATTTAAGTTTATCACTCAGTCCTCGCACTCAAACACATGAGAACACGTGGAGTTATGGTGCTTCTGTGAGCAAAGCAAGTTGGAATCTCGTTCCTTTTCCACCTTCATATCATGGAAAGGTTTGTGGGCGTACCTTTGCAGCCAGACGTCTGACGGCCTCCTCGCGGCGGCGCTGCAGCTCAGGTGTGCTGGGACAGCTGCTGGTTCGCAGGGTGTTGGTGGCACTGGGCGGAGGGGTCGGCTGAGGAGGTTGACTCAAAGGCAGATCTGAACTCGGCTCCCCACCTGGACATGTGACAGATGAATACCCACATGAGCTCAAACATCACCAGCTGTTGTTATTCTACTAAGAGTCATAGATCAATACACAAACAACTCAGACCATCAATTATTGTTTCTTGCAAGTCTGTGTAAACGCACATATGGTACATGCATCACGTCGTAGATTACATGCTTCACAGAAAAATAATTGTATACATTGCTAATAGAATTGTTCTGATTGTTCAGTTGAGATTGAAGTACACTACCTTTCAAAAGTTTAGGGTCAATAATTAATAAGAAATTAGCAAAGGGCACATACAATTGATCAAAAGCGAGAGTAAAGACATATATGTTACAAAAGACTTTAAATCAAATAAATGCTGTTCTTTTGAACTTTCTATTCATCAACGAATCCTGAAAAAAATAAATCACGGTTTCTAAAACATATGAAGCAGCCGTTTTCAACATTGATGATTAGGGTTGGGCGATGTCCCCTAAATTGGCAGTTGACGATGTTTACAGTAAAACATTGTGATGGTCGATGATATCGTCGTTTGGGGGGGGTTAGGTAAATAGGTAGATAATATACTATATCTCGTTGCATAAATACTATTCTCTTAAAACTATCATTTCGTTATTTTTACTAACCCAAATAATGACTCATCCGCTAGGTTGCACGTGAGGGGAAAAAATAGCTTCCTTCCACTTAAGAGTTGAGCTCTTTTTATTTTAATATATCTCTTTACATAAATACTATTTGCTACTTTTAAAAAAATAACTTTGTTATTTTACTAACCCAGTGTTTTGTATGTGAATGCTGTTTCACGTGAATATTACCACAGGACTGAAGCACAAAGCTTTGTTTAGCCTAGAAAGGAAATAATGATCAGAGAGCACTTTTTTGATTCTGTTTTGCGATCGGGTCACTCGATTTTCCGTGAATTTTAACAATAGGCCTAGTCCATTTTATCCCAATGGACATGGACATCTCGTTTCTTTTCCCAAATCTTCATTCACGTCGCACCCATGTTCGCAGGGGATTAAATGTTTCTTCCTTTCGTTTGCTTATAATTAAGTCTATTCACATCCTTTATTGTGGTAAAGTATAAAAAACACTGTAGGACGGATAGGCCTACCTTATTACTTCAAATGTTATTTAACACAGTTTGTTCTTGTTATTAAACTTGGTAAGGCGCGTCAAGTTTGGTTTATTTGAATAGCGCATTTCACACACACGCCGGTGATTTTAGTTTCGTTTTCTCTGGCAGTGAATAATCAAACATTGCCTAAATGTCTTGACCCTGTGGAAGATAAAATCTGCTCTTCAGACCTTTTACAACAAGTGTTGCTTTGCAACATCAGTGGAACACATGAAGACGAAGATATTTGAGAAGGTGTCTATCCAGCTTGTGTCCCATTCCTCTCAAAGCGCAGAGCAGTAGGCTATGACGCATCTTTGCGGGGAAATAGTATGAAACAAATATTTTTCTAACTAATATTTAATTTTCTTATATTCTTGAGGTTACCATTATTTACTGAAAATCGTTTAAATGTTTTATAGGCTGTGTTGTTTCACTGACGGAAGTGCTTAAATAAGCACGCATGCTTATGGATGTTTCAGCCTCAAATGTTTTCAAAATGTAGGCTATCTGGCATAGACTACAGTATTTAAAATAGCATATATGCATTAGTTACATTCTCAATTTAATTTACAGAGCAATCCCTGCTAAATTTTTAGTTTAACTAATACTATAGAAGAGGATTAGTGTGTGTCACACTCACAACAGACTCGCAATGGGGGCGTGGCATCACGATGGTGGCGCTCCATCGTGATGTCGTCCATCGGCACAACCCTATTGATGATAATTTTAAGCAGCAAATCATCATATCTGAATGATTTCTGAAGGGTCATGTGACACTGAAGACTGGAGTAATGAGGATAAATTCAGCTTTGATCACAGGAAAAAATTACATTTTACTATATATTCACATAGAAAACAGGTATTTTAAATCGTAATAATATTTCACAATATTACTGATTTTACTGTATTTTTGATCAAATTTATGCAGCCTTGGTGAGCAGAAGAAAAAAATCTTACCAACCCCAAACATTTCAACTTCATAATTTAAAGGTAGTGAATGCATAAGACGACTGGGAAATTGTTCAAAAAACCATTCTTGTGTAAACTCGGTCTCATTTAATTAAATGCAACAATTTATGTAAGAATGGTCTTCTAGTTTTTTATGCAAGGCCCGTGAGCATGTGTGTTCAGGACTCACTTTTCGGAGATGCGCTCGGGCTGTTGGATGCGATCTGTCGCATGCGGCCGCCATGGCAACTGAGGGCCACCAGGCGGGAGATGATGGCGGTTTTGCCGAAGCCCACGTTGCCGACAAGGATGGACCCGGAGCTCTCGCCTGATTCATTGGGCCTCAGGTCATCCTCAAGCTGCTGAAACAGCCAATCGCGGCCCACGAACACAGAGTCAGTGGTGATGCTGGGAACCTCGAACAGCAGCGGCTTGAGCATGATGTCAGTGGGTTTGTACGGCGCAAAGCGAGCTGCAAAACACACAACACACAGGTTTAATCATATGCAAACAAATCAGGGGTTACATGTATCTGTACATGTATCATTATCTTCATGTCCTATTCTAGTCCGCCACTGACTAGACCTAAGATGCAAGGATAATACATAAAAAACTACTTTCCCTCAGCTAATCTTTCAGCTCACTCAGGGGTGGTATGTTTTTATTGTGCATGATACAAAATAAGCGTGGAAAAGAACAAAATGATACACATAATACAGCACTTTCATCACTTTTAGTAGCCGTTTGTGTGAATATGAATGGCATCCAGTGGCAGTAAACCGTAAACTGAGCGTGTTGGATATCCATGCGTCACTGATATGATGACATTAGTGTCATATATGAACTTTTATCATAGTGTTTCTCAATCATTTGGGCAGCTTTGACATAAAATAAAGTAGTCAAGTGCTTGGAAAGGCTGTTTGAGTAGCTATTATCTCTTTCCCCTCCGGCGTTTTTGAAAAAAGTTGCAAGCCACCGTCAGCGTTTTTGATCATTTACGCAAAAGTTAAATGGCCCCCGGAATATTTTGTTCTATGAATATCTGAACATGCAATATATCAAAAGAAAGAACAAAACCTGTTTTATTCTAGCTTCATGCATTCTTTTTTAATAAACGCTTGAATGTGGGTATGGTACATAAAGCAACATTTTGAGCAAAAAGATGAGAAAATGACATTTTTGTCAAAGACTACATCTGGACCAGATTCAGAGCAATGATCAAAACACAGATGGAGAAGATGGAGTCCATCAACACCCCAAAAGCGTCACAGTCCTGTAGCTCGTCCTGGGGTGACATTTCATTCAGTAATATTAGATATAGTTTTGATTTATATGCTGTTTAATGTTGATGATCGCATTATTTTACATATGCATATGATCACATTTGCTATTGCTTGTTTCTGCTTCTTCTTCACATGTGTTTTGATCAGGAGATTCTGTACTCGTTCAGGAGATGTGTAATAGCGCCTCCTACCGTATAACAGCAAAAACACGGAAAGCTGGACATTTCTCTCAATGGCAGTGAAAGAGTTAAGTAGCATATCTCTCAGTGAGAAAATCCATTCAGATGACGACATGAATGTGATATTTTTACTGATCGCATTGCTTTCCGATTTATTAAAACTGTTCCATTTCCACTTGGCCACATAAATGTGTCTCCACCAAACGAATAGAAATGCAATCATCAATTCCTGCGCTATATACAAATTTAATGGAGTTCACGTCAATGAAAGCAGCAGATTTGCACCGCTTTTATTTATAACAGCAGCTAATTTCAAGATCAAGCAGATTACTGAGCACTATACGTTGTAGAACACTTCACTTAAAGAACTTCTAGAAGAACATGAAGCTCTGGACATGGTCATATTATAATCACACTGACGTTGCTTCCTTTTTAAACAATATTTTAGAGAAGTTCAGAAAAAACACATCTGAGTTCATGTGAAATCTTTAAAAAAATAATATCATAGACATCTTGATAATAGGTGGGTGCTCTAAAAATAAAATTATACAATAAAAAATAATAATAAAATAAAACAGTTATGCTGCTGGTAGAGCTGATTCAGGATAAATTGAGAATCAAAATTTTTTTTGCTTAAAATAGAGAGATCACGTTTCTCCCACGATTCGGAATAGACAACTAAACAAAATAATGTCTTTTATTAGAGGTTCTGACAAAATTTTAATTGTTGCATTGAGCGAATCTCTTGAATGAATGATTCAATGACACATTTTTCACAGTTACTTGTCTCCACCTACTGGCGTAACGATGTAATCGATAAAATATCTTTATTTGAAGCATCAAGTTACTTTCAAAACTTTCAAAATTTTAGACATCAGTGATTATATCTGAAATATTAACTTTTATCCCAGTACTTATGACAGTGTGTGGTTGTGAAGCGGTTTCATACCAACTGCTCTCTCTGGGTCAGAAGAACTGAATGTTCTCTGTGATTGTATTTGTCAAAGTTTTAATACGCAGTCAAATCGTGGTCATTTGGTCATGCGTGGGTGTTTTTATTCGTGATTGCGATCTTTTAATGATTAATCGTGCAGCTCTAGCTGCTGGTCATGCTCAAATAAGTCTTCAGTAAAATACTGACACAAAATACAAAGAGTAATATTTAGTATACATAGACCAGTGGTCGGGAACCTATGGCTCGCCAGGACCCTTTACCAACAAATGATCGATAAAAAAATGACATCAACAGAGACCCGCTCTCTGCAGAAAAAGCAGCCAATTACAATTCCCTTGTTGTACAGCCTACCGAAGTTAATAAAAAGTTTATGATAATAATAATATTTAAGCCAAAGTGCGTGTTTAGTGCTGTTCGCGAGTGTCACGACAGCAATCGTCCACTTACGTTTCTGTGGTAAACCTACAGCTCCTGCACTGGGATTGAAGCAGCTGTAGCTTGTTTAAGCTAATGGCGAACAGCAGCGAAAAAGTAAAAGTAGGCAATTTAAACGTTGATATATCCTTTTATTGAAACTGGTGCTTTCTGTGCAAAGAGACATTTCGAAACATTTCACCCACTGGTACTTTCGCTTTTGCCACTTTATGTCCTTGGTGTTGTATTTATGATTTCAGTTGACGATACTGTTTATAGTTATTAATAACGACACATGAATGAATGAGAAAGAAAAGAGCGGGATGTGCTTTATATTGAAAATAAATATTAAAAGCGCAACAAGTCGCGAAAGAGAACTGAATTCTACTGACAGGATGCTGTGCACACTCTCCGAGCGCAACATGGACAAGCACAGTAGCCGTTGTCTTTGGTTGCGTGCCTAAACGGCCAAATAAACTCAGAAATATATCAAAATGCCAAGTCGAGTATTCACATAAACACAGTAGATGTAGTCTAAGCACTGTGTGCGTTCACTCACTCTCTCTCTCTCTCTCTCTCACACACACACAAGCACGCACGCACGCACGCGCACGCACACACACACACACACACACACACACACACACAAAGAGGATTTATACTCATCACTTGGTAACTCAACCTCACAGTGAAAAGCCCTGCACAATAAATTCCATATTGCAACTTATTTATTGTTTGCTGCATATTTGTTAGTTTTTAGTTGTCTATGGACCTAATAATTACTACTGTTGAAATTATATTGAAAAAGACAAACAAATTCTTATTATATTATATAATTTTTTTTACTGTGGAAAAATCAATCGGGAACCTCCCCCAGTTTCTCTTGAAGCCAATACGGAAGTGACTTAAACTGCAGTTCATGGACTGGCCACTAGAGACAGACTCCAGAAGGAGCAGAATCTCATTGAGCTCATGTTAAAATGTCTGTAAAATTGTGGTTTTGGTCTATCCGGCTAATTTTGTCCTTCATGGCGACTGTGAGGGGGTGATTTTTTTTAATAACTCATTCGTTTACATTATTTAAAGCCTTAAAGTTCTGCATAATTAAGGGCGTGGCCACTTTGAGTGACAGGTGGATAGCCATTTATCTGCTGTCGTAAGTTGTCACGTCACCTCAGCTCCGTCCACATCCCGCCTCTTTGCCCATTTTCTGTTATCCGGAAGTGATGCGCGGTGATGCTGCTAAGATGGCGACGGCCAGCTCGACTCTACTTTACACTTCAAAACTGCTCTTCAGAATCATATGGGTGACGTCACGCACACTACGACCACATTTTTTTTACAGTCTATGGGAAAAATGAATTAACCAAAAATAAAAAAATGGCTCTTTGGTCAAAAAAGGTTCCCGACCCCTGACATAAGACTATTTGTAGGCATGTCAGCACTGCATTTTTAGATGAAATTGAGACTTTTAGGAATCCAACACCTGCACATGAACACACTCTCAACCCTCACACACCTGATATACTGTACATGGCCTGTAGAAACTGGAATAAAAAAACACTCAGATCACCGATCAGAGCTGATGAATCTCTGCTCCCATTGGCTGTGATTGAATCAAACCTCGGATGTCTGTCATTAATGAACATCAACAGGGTCAGAATAGCAGCTCAACACTGACACACACACACGCAGCAGCTCCTGCAGAACACACATTAGCTCGACCCTCAGGGTACACAAGCGTTTATACAAGAGAAACAGATGGACTGAGAGGGAAAACATGTGTATTTCACGATGTTCCCTTGCATTATTAATGGACTTAACTATTTAAGACACTTCTTTTTGTGTATGGAGAGCGTTTCCTTATTCACATCCGAGTCCTGAGCGGGTAAACAGATCTATATGGAAATGTCTCATTATACAACTTTTAACCATAAACAAAAAATCAAAAGAGCATCCCACAGTTTCAGATTGCCAGCCCGGTCAAGAACATATTTGGGTCAAATTTTATTTTACAATTTACAAAATAAATAAATAAACACACACCAAATTGTCGAGGTGCAACTTAGAGATTTAAAACCATCGGCATATCGGATATAGCATTAAAAAAAAAACGATACTGGTTTTGATTAATTAACTGCATGAAGGCACTGAGTTGTGTAATCTACAGAAGATATTATGTTTATATTATGTATATTACATTATCAGCGTTTGAAATGAAGACCCGCCAAATATCTGGCTTACTTGAACAAACTACGCAAAAAATAATGGCACGCTTGTTCATTTGCATTAAAGATTAAAAAACATAATAATGTGGTGATGCTTGAAAAACAGCACTTCCTCACATTTTATCAGACCCTGGCTTATCCTGAGACCACAGGTTTGTTTTGTTCCACGTGGTTTTATGCTGT
Source organism: Gobio occitaniae (assembly GCA_033150135.1). NCBI lineage: Eukaryota > Metazoa > Chordata > Actinopteri > Cypriniformes > Gobionidae > Gobio > Gobio occitaniae. The sequence continues at coordinate 43,219 of JARQWZ010001407.1, read as the reverse complement.
TTGGTCTGTATTGATCTGTCCACCTAAAATACATTTTTGGTGAAAAGGATGAGGATGAAAGAGGAAGGGAGCAGATGGCTGGATGACAGGATTTTGTTTGAATAAGAAGTTATTGTATGAGATCCAAATTATATTATATATAAGCTGTGTCGTACTTAATCTGGTGTGTTTATTTCTTCTTTTTTTTTGGCTAGTAGAAGTTCTGAATGGCCACTAACTTAAATTTAGTAGTCAAATTGGCCGGTGAGTGATAAAGTTAATTTCAAACCTCATACATTATGAATTTGAACTGTGTTGCTCAATAAAATCATATGATTACTTGCTTTTAATACTTCATTTGAACCAACTATTATTGCCTCATTGTTATTATATATGTATTTTTAAATCATTTTAAAGGCTCTTGTTTGCTTAGGTCTATTTTTATTACCACAAAATTAAAAATGAATCGACAAAATAATCGACTGATTACTCGATTACTAAAATAATCGTTACTGACAGTCCTACTAGCTAGTAGGGATGGGCGATAACACTTATTTTGTTTTCGATACGATAGCGATACTTTCAAGTCCAGTATCGCCGATACAATATTTCTAAACAGAACTTTTAAATGGTTCAATTATTAAAATTGAGTAAAATGGGTAAAGATACCCACTTAACATTTATATTTGAAAGGCATTTTAACCTTCAATATGCCTTAATTGCTACTTATTAGATCATATTTTTGTTTACACATGGTTAAAATATGTTTACTTGTAGTGGTAACCATGGAAATCTACAAATACTATAGCTGTACTATAGTCGCTGTAGTAAAACCTTCATTTTCACAAGGGACTGTCAGTGACAGGATAAAGTGACACCCATAAAATGCAACCTTTTTATTCTGACAGTATGATTTATTTTAACATTAGTTACAGAATAGAACATTATCAATATCAACGTTCAACATCAAATTTTTAGAGTGTAATTGCACAAGCCATGTAGGCTACAATTTCAATTTGTTTATTGTGAAATAGCTCAAATATACTATGTTTTTTTCTGTCTTCTGATGAGTATTGTTCTGGGCTGTGAATCCAAAAGCATCAAAAGGTTTCTTATGATAGTTTTGGGAAACGCAGCTCTGTTTGAATGCAATGTCATCAGTGAGCGAAAGCTCTCTCTGTGATTGATTGCTTCTGTCTTGCAGTATTTGCGTGTTCAGATCATGGTTCAGATGAGCAGAAAAATACTTCTATACTACACAACTATTCTGTTACATAAGTTATTAGTATTGTATACGCATTAAATAATCTTTTTAAATAAACAAAATTACTGGTAAAAAAAAAACACCTTAGTATCAATATTTTTATTTGAGTACCGATACTTTTCGAAGTTCATATCAGTATCGATATATCGATACTTCATATCGATACGCCAATCCCTAGCTAGTATAGCTTAAATGCATGCGTTTTTGAACTTTGATCAATTAATGCGTTTTTTTAGGGCTGTCAAAAGTCAAATAATCGCGATTAATCGCATCCAAAACAAAAGTTTGTGTTTACATAATATATGTGTGTGTACTCTGTTAATTATTATTTATATATAAATACACACACATTCATGTATATATTTAAGAAATATTTGCATGTATATACTGTATATACATTTATATAATCTATAATATATATAAATATAAATGTTTTATATATAAAAATATTATTTTTTTTCTTAAATATATACATGCTTGTGTGTGTATTTATGTAAGGAATAATTGACAACGGGCCGTTCAATTATTAGAATGATAATGCACACCCGAGGTGGTGATGCGGTCACGACGCGAAGCGGAGTGTGTTACACCTCGGGTGTGCATTATCATTCTAATAATTGAACGGCCCGGAGTCAATTATTCCGCTTATGCTACGGTTACCACACCTCAAGACATCGATCCGATTATATATTTAAAGGGATTCGTCCGGTTTTTGTACTTAAATCGCTATTGTGAGTAGGACTATTTCTTCCGCGTCTCATCCAACGGCTCTTTTGCTAGTTCCGAAAGAGAGCGAGAGAGAGAGAGAGAGAGAGAGAGAGAGAGAGAGGCTACCTCTGTGCGTCTCTAAACAGCGCTGTTATTACCTCGCTATAGTGGAAAAAATGTCATGTGTAGACAATGTAGACATTAAGTTGCTACACTAATCTATATAGGCCTATAGGCTAACTGATCAAATCGTCAGGTCAGCGCTGAAAACACCTTTTTGTGCAAACTGCAGTGTATGTGTGTGAGCACATGTGATTGCAGTAATGAGACAGAAAAGCTTGTGAATGTATATATATTCATTTCATTATTATTAAATCGTTGCATTTTCTGTTTTTTTGCTTTTTTTTTTTTTTGCAAAAATGAATGAAACACAAAAGGCATATCTATATTATTTGTTGTACCTGCAATAATAACGGGGAAAAAAATCATGCAGCAGGCCTACCAGCTGTATTATATTTACTTTTTGATTCATGCTACAACTTTATTTATCTAGACCTACATGTTTTATTTATTGAAATTAAACTGCACGCTTCCGTTAATTGTAAAATTAGACATCGAAAATGGCAGATCAAGCGCAGGGAGCTGTGTAGTGGAGATTGTCTTTTCCTGTTGGTCCCGGCCTTGATTTTCTGTGGCGTTTGAATTTTTGTTTCCTGAGAGGATCAGGCTCCATTGTTTTCTTTCTTCTGCTGAAGGTGCCCAGTAGCTTCTCAGGCTTGTTTCACACTTGTGCCCTGTGACAGACATGATTTGCCTGCTCTCCAGCCCTGCTTCAGACAGTATTTGAACTGCTGTGCTTCTTAATGAATGGTTGGTGTATCTTTTGGATAACCCCACTGCCTCGCAGATGCAAGGAAGCATATTTCCGAGGTAGTTCACACCCATGGGTTCGTGAGAATACCAGAACTCTCGCCTGTCAAGCTCCTCCTGTGTCGCTTTCAGAGGATGAAGATAGAAGGATGTGGCATCAGGTGGGCATTTAGTGAGGTACTTTTTGAAGCTTTTAACTGGGCAAAGGGGGTCACTTGTGTTGGCAGACATGAATCCTCGGTAACAGTCTTTTTTGGGATCGTTGGGCTTTTTGTGGTTTTTTGTTTCTGCATTATAAGACAAGCAAACAAATTCACCTCCATTTTCATCTTTTTTAATAACGAATGAATGCTGTCTTAACTCTCGATTTCCCTCACGCCCCCTCCTCGCCAGGTTCAGCTGAATGTCAAACCAGACCTTGCGAACCAGTCCGGCTGCTGTGTCTGGTGACAGATACGGAGAGTGATGAATGCGCTGTATTTCAGCAGTGGAGATGGGAGGATGATGAGTACTGACGTCTTTCCCAGCCTTTCGAAACTTTTTGAGGACGGCCCTGAATACGTCGTTGGATGACTTAAATTCCGATTGACCAATGATGTTGTATTTGGATATATAGCGGTTCAGTCCAGCTCTAAGGGAAATAAAACTTGACACTGAATACTCTGCGCCGGATGCGTTTCGGACAGTGGCATAGAAAGCTCGCAGCAGGGTATTTAAAGTGGATGCCCCCTCTCTCTCTACCTCATCCAGAGACGTATTTTTGGCTTTAAGCCAGTCGTTAAACACATTAACTGCCCAAGCTGTTGTTTTTTTGGTGTTTTCTTCGTGTTTTTCTCCCTCGAGTATGTCTAGCTGTTCTTCGCTAATCATTTTATGTCTTTTGTTGTTGCCGGCTGTCTTTGATGTCCGCTTCCGTTTATGTTGTTCTTCATCTGGACCGTCTAATACTCCTGCCGCCCATTTGTTGAACGTTTTATAGTTCCCGTAAATATTAAAATTAACTTTAGGAAAATCGTCTGTCATGGTGTTGTTTTTTAGTCCTGTAATTTCCGTTATTACAGTTAACTATGCGAAGTGATATGGAACTGTAATGCGGTCAAGAGCTGCCTGGAACTACGTTCGCTGTGCGTCTCCCAGAAAATAATTGCACACCTCAGAAAGTTCATCAACCAATCAGATTCAAGCATTCAACGGCCCCGTAGTATAAATATAAATAATAATTAACAGAGTACACACGCATATATTATGTAAACACAAACTTTTACTTTGGATGCGATTAATCGCGATTAATCTTTTGACAGCCCTAGTTTTTTTACTTTGATCAACATAGTAATTGATATTTTAATGACAAAAGTTATGTTTGTTAAAATCGGTATCGGGCAAAAAAAAAATCCTATCAGTGCACCCTTACATTTTTGGCCAAAATCAAAGAGAAGAAAAAAGAAATTAGATTTTTTTGACACTCTCTCTTTTTTACAAAAAGAAAATTAAGCCTTTTGGCAAAATTCAATTATTTTGTAATTTTCATTTACTTGTTTTAAAAAAATTAAAGTCAAAACTTAAAACAAATTTTTTTGGAAATGTTAAGTATTTATAAAGTGCAATTTCTAAGGTGTCGTCAAAAAATGAATGCTTTCTTTAAATCAGCATAAAGGCAGAACAAAAAAATCATGATCCATAAATACTGTATATTTTTCCATGAAGAAAATTCTCCTCTATCGATCAAATTCTCCTTTTCTATGACAAGGGGGTTTTTTTTGCATGAAGGTAAGACGAATTTGGGGTGAAAAAAAGAATAATTGCAATGCAAATTATGACAGAAAAAACACAATTATCCTAAAAATGGGCACTTTTTTTTATGCTTCTTCTTTTGATTCTGGGTCGAAAACGTTCATAATAAGTTTCATGACATTCTTAAAGAACTAAAGAGAAAACCCAAACACACGGAAGAATTGCATGATGGGATTGTGACTGTACCTTTGTCGTGTGCAGCTCTGCCCCCGGTGTTGTGCCAGGGCAGGCGGATGGACATGCGCAGGGGGGTGTTTCGCTGTTCATCAAGATAGCTCAGATCCTCCAGCTTAGTGGAGCTCGTTGCTGAAAAACAGAGAATTGCAAAGGTTTTCACTCTGTCCAACATAACGCACGTTTAGATGCACACCAAAACTCCCAAAAATCAGCTTATTTAGTTAACCCATTGCCCCAGTTTACATGCAAACCAATATCCAGACAACGCAAGTAAACCGTGTTTACAAGACTTTATTAATAAATCAAGTTATTTCTCCATAGTGACATCAAAACCTAACCATTTGTGAATCTGTCTCTGAGTATTTCATTTCAGTCGTGATGTTAAAGAGTATTCCAAAATGTCAATGGGAGACTCATATTCTCCTCTCCTGCAGTTACGGATGCAATATTTTGACGAGTTTTGAATATTTCTGCACGAGATGAGAACACATTTCAATAACTTTTTGGGTCAAAAAAGAAGAGTTTGTGATATATTTCCTCCTCCCCTACTGCAAAACACTCTGGATGCCTGGACGCACTTAAATCCACAGTAAGGATGCTTTCCTCTCATATAAAGGGGCAAAAATATAGCTGTGTCTAGCTGTGTTAAGACCTTACTCTGATAAAGGAAAACAGGTTAATGCATTTACACGACCATGTGCATTGTCGGCTTATTAAGCATAATTGGGTTAAGAACGTGCATGTAAACAAGACATGATTCTTACAAAATAAGACATATTGGCGATATAAAAAGAGCACGGATTAGGGTTGGGTATTATTTGGGTGTTTTACGATACCAGTGCCAAAACGATACTTTTAAAACAGTACCAGTGCCTAAAACTTTTTTTTATTTTATTAAAAGAGCAACAAAACGATGGTGAATGACATTAAAGAATGCCTTTTTATTGAAAAAGTCGCCATGTTAGTTTGTGCTGCGATTCAGAGAATTGGATCTGTCGGATTTACATCACGTATATTCATCCTCACCTCACAAAATACATGAAAGTGAGTGACCGGTGAACTGGGAGAAGAATAGAGTAGTTAACTATACAATGTACTGAAGGGATTGTTATTGCCGCTTCCATAGACATTAGGGGTGGGAGAAAAGGTCAATGCATCACAATTCGTTATCCAACGGTTCAGAATCGATTCTCAAAAATTCAGAATCAATTAAAACGGCCACTTCACCACTGCCAAACAGAACAACCTGTTGATAGGCGAATGTTCGTATGCTGGTGAATTGGCTTCGTTTAAGATAAATTGGACAAACTAGGACCTGCTCAGGGGCGTCGCACCCTTGGAGACACTTTTCCCGGTGAGAGGGTTCAAAACCCGCACTTTTTATGCAGTTTTTCCGCAGTTTTGCATTGCATAGTCGCTCCTCCGTTTCTCTGGCCGCTCTGTGTTTGCGCTGCGGCTGCCTCTCCATTTCAAAAATGTATTTTGCCGATTAAATGCAAAGTTTTTAATTTCAAAAGCATTTCTAAATTAAGTTAATATTTCCAACAAACGAAATTCTGAGCCAAAATAACGAAGTGGTGCTCATATAGGCTATACGGCGCTTTCCTATGTCTCCGATGTGGTGGTTGGGACATAAACCTACCAACATCCATGGCATAATTTTTGGAATGACTTATCGAATATTGCTGAATTACTGCACAATGTTTCAAACGAATGGAAAATTCTGAACAAAGACTTCGTTTTGGCGAGTGTTTTTCGTTAAATGTCTCTAGCATGAGCAGCTCGGCAAGTTTTCTCATGTGAGATGTTATGCGCACACACTGAATTTGGCTTCTCGGCGAGCGCTAAAGTTGTTTTTCTTCTGAATTAGCCCGTTTAAAAAAAAAATTTGTGGCTCTAAACAAAGTAAACTTTTTTTTTGCTTTTAAAGAAATTTTTTGTTAAAATGTTCTAAAGAAACTAAACAGTTCTCAATTTACAACTAAGTGTGACAATTTTTTCATTCTTAATGATTGTTCTTTGCAATTGTATATATGGCTTATCATGTTTCATTCAGAGCTTGTTAATCTCGAATATAACTTTGTTAATAAAATAAAAGTATTATAATTTTGGTTAAAATGTAAAGTTCATGTATTTGCACAGCAGGATAATTAGTTACCAAAAATGTATGTTAAGAATCGTTTTGGGAATCGGATCGTTACTCCCAGAATCGGAATTGGATCGAATCATTAAGTGCTTTAAGATTCCCACACCTAATAGACATCAGTGTGTATTTTTTGCTAGTACTTAAATGTCTGAAACCTAAAATAAACATGATGTGGTTGAAAACACTGAATAGTCGTGATATGTGACAAGCGCTGAGCGTGTCTGACTCTGGCTTGACGCCAGCTAAAGCGCAAAAGCACGTCTGAATTTAAGTGGCACTGAAATCTGCGTTCTGATTCGGTCCGGTTACGTACCAGTCATAGAGGTACCCAGTACCCAACCCTAGCAAGGATATGAATCAGACACCCATAACACTTCTCCTCAGATTCAAGGCTGGGTTAAAGGTCGCTGACCGCAGCATTGGCATTGACCTGTCTGATATAAACGTGAAACCGTGCCAGGAGAAAGATGACATCATCTTGAATGCAAATCACGAGCAGCATCCATAATAAACACTGTAAAGAATGAATGAACAGAACCAGGTCACGGAGCACACACACGCACACACACACACACACACACACACATACACAGACAGACAGACTGAACAATCAAAGACAGAGTCATGAGCCGTTTAAAATAACTGTTATGACCATTTGAGAGCTTTATTTCTACAACGCAAAAGTTAAATTGGGAAATTTCAGCGCACGGCCTCTAATGTGCATCCATGCATCGCTGTCTGAAACTAAAGCACCAGCAACCTGTTTGCTCTGGAACTACTTTCCACGCTCGCGTCGAAGCTCTCGTACTCACAGACTTCACGTTCTTCAGGCAAAGACAGACCCCGCTCTCTCTCCTCAGGGCGCCTCCATGCTCAACCGGTGAACCGCACCACAGCCCGAGTCACTGCATCGCTGAACGCATCCACAAAGCATCAGAGAGAAATCACTGCCGCACCTCTCCGCTCCGCAATCCAAATGAAAGAACGGATGGAAAATAAGAGAGGGATGAAACCGTGGCGGTCTCTCTCTACATCTCCTCTCTCCTACAGAGCGGCTGATTGCAGTTTGGAGCGGGCAGCCCGAGGAGAAATAATCTATGATCCTCCCGGAGAAAGAGAAAGAAAGCTAATAAAACAGAGCTGAAGGAGAACAGGACAGACAGGCGAAGAACTGAATGAAGAGAGGAGGGAGAGGAGGTGTGGGGTGAGTGAGTGAGTGAGCGAGTGCAGTAAAGCCCAGACAATCAGCTTTAAAGAGACTCGCTGATCAAAATGATTCTGTGATGTAAATACTACAGGAACAACTAATGCAACTTCTACCCGAACAAGCATGTTCTTGAGGTGTAATTAAAGAATTAAAGCGTAAATATAAACATGTCACATATCAACATATCAACATTATAAAATTAAGTAAAACATACTCAGCTTTTTCAGCTGGATGTTTTATCATTGCTTCAAGGTTATTATAGTTTTGTGTTTTTAAATTCGTTCTTATTTTAATATCGTTTTCAATTTTGTAATAAATTTAGTTTTTATTTTGTGAACACATTTCTATTTAGTTTCTAGTAGTTTTAGTAATTATACAGGGAGTGCAGAATTATTAGGCACGTTGATTTTCTGATCATATTTTTTTTCCAGGCACATTTGACCAATTCCAAACCACAGTAATCCTAATAACTACTATTGATTTAGTATTTAATAATGTATAAGTGATATATAATTGTTCATGAAGGCTGGAAATGAAAATCACCTTATCTTCAGGTGTGCAGAATTATTAGGCATGTTTTCTTTTACAGATAAATTGAGCCAAAAAAGAGATTTAACTCAGACTGAAAAGTCAAAAAGTATTAAATGCCCATGAGAAGGATGCAATACTAATGCAATACTAGACATTGCAGTTAAGGCATGACCATTGGACAGTGAAATGCTCGTTGGGTCAGCAGGATCTGACAAAAACAGGTGGTGAAGAAAAGACACCTGTTAACTGCAAAAGAATTAAGAATTAAGGTGAAGAATTAAGGGTGAAACCATCAGGAACCCTTTAGTCTCCAGCGCCACCATTTTCCAGAGCTGCAACCTACCTGGAGTCTCCAGAAGTGCAAGGTGTCAGGATCTCAGAGACTTCAGTTAGGTAAAGAATCCTAAAAAATGACCCCCACTAGATAAGAATCACAAGCTGAAGTGTTGTAAAATACATGAAGGTTTTTTTATAGGCTTTATGGACAGATAGGTTGAGAGTGACTCTTGAAGGACCAGCACCACATACTTGGTGTTAGAGATATAGCCTTCATAAACAGCACACTAGTGAACATCTCATCGATAGTTATTAAGGATGTGGCACTGTCTGATCATTTCTGTATTTTCTTTGATATATCAATCTCTCCTGCCATTGAAACTAGATCTGTCTCTGTCAAAAAGAGATGCTTAAATGAGAACACTAGTGTGCTGTTTATGAAGGCTATATCTCTAACACCAAGTATGTGGTGCTGGTCCTTCAAGAGTCATTCTCAACCTATCTGTCCATAAAGCCTATAAAAAAACCTTCTTCATGTATTTTACAACACTTCAGCTTGTGATTCTTATCTAGTGGGGGTCATTTTTTAGGATTCTTTACCTAACTGAAGTCTCTGAGATCCTGACACCTTGCACTTCTGGAGACTCCAGGTAGGTTCAGCTTTGGAAAATGGTGGCGCTGGAGACTAAAGGGTTCCTGATGGTTTCACCCTTAATTCTTCACCTTAATTCTTAATTCTTTTGCAGTTAACAGGTGTCTTTTCTTCACCACATGTTTTTGTCTGACCCTGCTGACCCAACGAGCATTTCACTGTCCAATGGTCATGCCTTAACTGCAATGTCTAGTATTGCATTAGTATTGCATCCTTCTCATGGGCATTTAATACTTTTTGACTTTTCAGTCTGAGTTAAATCTCTTTTTTGGCTCAATTTATCTGTAAAAGAAAACATGCCTAATAATTCTGCACACCTGAAGATAAGGTGATTTTCATTTCCAGCCTTCATGAACAATTATATATCACTTATACATTATTAAATACTAAATCAATAGTAGTTATTAGGATTACTGTGGTTTGGAATTGGTCAAATGTGCCTGGAAAAAAAATATGATCAGAAAATCAACGTGCCTAATAATTCTGCACTCCCTGTAGTTTAGCAGAGTTACCAGAACAAAGAACAAAGCAAAGTTTAATATTTGCACAGATTAGTGTTAACTCTTGAGCAGACATCTTAATATTACAAGTAAAAATTATGAAAATTCATATTAAAGATGAAATCTTGTTAAACATGCCTATTTTACAATGAAGGCGAGCAGTGTGACCACTGTAGGAAATGCAGCTAAAGTCATCTGACTACAGTCAACACCACCTGCTGTGAAGCCAGTGTGATTAAATAACAAAGTGTGTGTGTGTGTGTGCTTGTTTATGTGATTTATGAGGACACAAATTTGTATAATGACATGGGTATTACACTGGTATTACAATGTAAACGTGGTTTATAAGGACATTTCAGAAGTCCTCATAATAATAATAATAGCTTTAAAAACATACTAAACAATGTTTTATTAAAAATGTAAAAATGCAGAATGTTTTCTGTGATGGGTAGGTTTAGGGGTAGTGTGTGTGTGTGTGTGTGTGTGTGAGAGGGGTAGGTTTAGGGGTAGTGTGTGTGTGTGTGAGAGGGGTAGGTTTAGGGGTAGGGATAGTGTAGGGGGATATAATGTACAGTTTGTACTGTATAAAAACCATTACGTCTATGGAATGTCCTCATAATGTAGTTGCACCAACATATGTGTGTGTGTGTGTGTGTCCTGGTATTCCCTATATTGTTGGGAAATGTCTCTACATGGATAATCATATTATTAGTAGTAAATTATTTGTAAAAACAATGATAATAACACCTTTCAGCCTGTCAATATTATGCAAACATGAAATCTCCAACATACAGTAGTAGCAGGCTACTTGCTTTTAATTGCTGTTGCACCCGCATCTCTCTCATCTAAAAGCAGTGCGCTCAAGTTAAAAGTGGTTCAACTTGTGTCTTATTACCTTGTGTCATAGTGTCCTTTTCCATTTCATTGCCACAAGCGCATTCTTTGTGAACAGCCGCTTCGGACTAGCGATGTGTTCTGTGTTTCGGTTCTTCACTGAGCGTGTCACAGGACAGCGGTTAATCGCCTCGGCTAACTTATAGCCATATACAGACATTTCCCTAAACAGCCACAGGTCAGATTTTACGTCACAGTAAAGAGCTTATTAATAACAAAAACGATTATTTATTTTAGTTTGTTTTTCAGTAACTGTTAGTTTTTCATTTATTATGATTTTGTCATTTTATTTCAGTTTACGAAAATGTTTTTTGACCAATAGTTTTAGTCTTTATTTCAGTTTTCGTCTACGAAAATAACCTGGGTTAGGTTCAGTAACTTGCTGTTTTGTGACATCTGGAGTTAATTTTCTACTCAAAACGAACAATCATGTTAAAAAATGATCCATCGGATGCTACCGTTATTGTGTACCAAGTGTTGAGGTTTCTCCGTTCGGGTGGGTACCACATCCCTTTTATTATATGTTGTCTACACTATAGCTACTGAATTATTTACTTGGTAAAAGCATGGTTTAATTCAGGGTTATAATGTTTGAGTAAAATGTACTTGAAAACAGAGTTTTGCAAAGTAAACTACAACTAAGAAGCCATGTTAAAGTCATTTATTTATCTTAGTTAAGTAGATTTGACTTAATTCCATATCATATCCATATCACAGATTCTTACCCAGGATCTCCATTTTGTGCAAGATTTTTCTGGCCCATATACAGTTGAACGAAGGGTTTCAGAACAGGATTATATCATTGATACCAGTGTTAATTTTGACAGCAAATTTTGATTTAGTTTTAGTCATAGTCTTTTGACTAAAATACCATTTAGTTTTAGTCATATTTTAGTCACTTGAATTGTTTTTAGTTTTAGATTAGATTAGATTAGATTCAACTTTATTGTCATTACACAAGTACAAGTACAAGTACAAGGCAACGAAATGCAGTTTAGGTCTAACCAGAAGTGCAATAGCAGCAGTTTTAGTCTAGTTTTAGTCGACTAAATCTACAGTAGGTTTAGTCTCCTAAAATCTAATGAGTTTAGTTCAATTGTAATACATTAAGCATTTAAGCATTACATAACCGACTGTCACTTGAACTGACATTTTGACATCATTTTGTTTTTCAAAAATGCCCGCATCGCCCAACATTCCTTTTCTAGCTGGGCATCGCCCTGCTTGTTAGTGAAAAAATCAGATGGTACACATAGATTCTGTACTGGTTATCGGAAGTTGAACAAAATAACTAGGCCCGATGCATTTCCTCTTCCCCGTATGGAGGACTGCGTTGACCAAGTTGGCGCATCAAAGTTCGTGAGTAAGCTGGACCTCTTGAAAGGGTACTGGCAAGTGCTGTTAACAACACGTGCCAAAGAGGTAATGGGTTTTATTACGCCCTCAGGGTTATACTCGTATTCCGTGATCAGCTTTGGGTTGCGAAATGCACCCGCAACTTTTCAGAGGTTAATGAATCGGGTGATTCTGGGTTTGGAGGGTTGCGCTGTTTATTTGGATGATGTTACTATTTTTTGTGATACTTGGGAGCAGCACCTTCAGCGTTTACAGACATTGTTTGATCGCCTGGTTGAAGCGCGTCTTACAGTCAACTTGCCAAAATGTGAATTTGCCCAGGCCACAGTGAAGTACGTGGGAAGGGGAAAAGGCCAGGTACCTCCACTCCAAGCTAAAGTTTCAGCGATTGAAGGTTTTCCTCCTCCATCGACTAAAAAAGAGCTGATGCGTTTTGATAACGAGATAGAATGATAGATAGATAGATAGATAGAACGATCGATAGATAGAATGATAGACTGACAGATAGATAGATAGAATGATCGATAGAACGATAGATAGAGTGATAGAACGAACGATAGATAGAATGATCGATAGAGCGATAGATAGATAGAATGATAGACAGACAGATAGATCGATAGAACGATAGATAGAGTGATAGATAGATAGAGTGATAGAACGATCGATAGAACGATAGATAGAATGATAGATAGAATGATTGATAGAACGATAGATAGAACGATCGATAGATAGAATGATAGATAGAACGATTGATAGAACGATAGATAGAACGATCGATAGAACGATCGATATAGAGTGATAGAACGATCGATAGAACGATAGATCGAGTGATAGAACGATCGATTGTTAGAACGATAGATAGAATGATCGATAGAGCGATAGATAGAACGATAGATAGAACGATCAATATAGAGTGATAGAACGATCGATAGATAGAATGATAGATAGAACGATTGATAGAACGATTGATAGAACGATAGATAGAACGATCGATATAGAGTGATAGAACGATCGATAGATAGAATGATAGATAGAACGATTGATAGAACGATTGATAGAACGATAGATAGAACGATCGATATAGAGTGATAGAACGATCGATAGATAGAATGATAGATAGAACGATTGATAGAACGATTGATAGAACGATAGATAGAACGATCGATATAGAGTGATAGAACGATCGATAGAACGATAGATCGAGTGATAGAACGAACGATAGTTAGAACGATAGATAGAATGATCGATAGAGCGATAGATAGATAGAATGATAGACAGACAGATAGATCGATAGAACGATAGATAGAGCGATAGATAGATAGAGTGATAGAACGATCGATAGATAGAACGATCCATAGAACGCTAGATAGAACGATCGATAGAGAGATAGAATGATAGACAGACTGATAGATCGATAGAGCGATAGATAGAGTGATAGAACGACAGATAGAATGATTGATAGAACGATAGAGCTATAGAACGATAGATAAAGTGATGAATGGATGGGATAGATGATGGGTGGATAGATAGAACGATCGATAGAGTGATAGATAGATAGAATGATAGACAGACAGATAGATCGATAGATAGAGTGATAGAACGACAGATAGAATGATTGATAGAACGATAGAGCTATAGAACGATAGATAAAGCGATGAATGGATGGGATAGATGATGGGTGGATAGATAGAACGATCGATAGAGCGATAGATAGATAGAATGATAGACAGACAGATAGATCGATAGAACGACATATAGAACGATAGCGTTAGAACGATAGAGCTATATAACGATATATAGAGCGATATAACGATGGATGGATGGATGGATAGATGGAGCGATGGATGGATGGACAGAAAAAGTAGTGTCAAAAAAAATCAGTTACATTAAATTCTGTGCATTTCAATTCAATGTAAATGCACAACCTTACATTCAAATTCTAATTTTGCAACCTTAAAATCAAAGGTGTGCTCAACCCTTCACCTGTTTGAATATCAGGTGCTAAAACCATAGCACATTATAGCAGAGCTGTGCTTTCACCATGAGCCAAGAGCTACAGTAGACAAGCACTGCACATATTTAATATCTGCTGAGAGGGACGTGGGCGAAAAAGAGGCTCTGGTGCCCCTGACAACAGCAAATTGTGTCTCTGCTACGGCACTTCATTTACACAGAACCAAAGACTAATTCTTAAACTTACTTAAAACTTTATCACTATTGTTTTACTCCCTCACAATCCCTGCTGTTGCCTTCAGGAAATGTAAATCTAGTTTGCTTCTGTGACTCCACTGGTCAAGACAGCTCCGCGTATCTGATGTACAACACGCAGAACAGGAGACCGCATATGGATAACCCATCTGTTTTTTAAAATGTGAACGTCTCTGCATCTGCATGAGTGTGTGCGCGTGTGTGTTCGGGCTCTATTATAAATGGCTGATACACAGTGAATCATTTCACAGTGGCAGAGCTAAACCTCGCTGAGAGAGAAATCTAATCACACCAGCTTTAGTAGAGGACTGGCCCGTGACCAGCTCCACAGATTACGCCCTATTCCCCTGCAGACAGTCGAGTAATCTGCTGTACCCTTCCTTAAAGAAGCCCATCGATGAATATGCATATCCCCAATGATGTCATCACATGAATATTCATCAGGTCAAACAAGTGGGCCTTTTGAACCGGGTGCTGTTTCTGCATCTCGGCCTGATGTTAATTAACACGCTTGATTCATGTTCATAAGTCGAGTCTGTTGAGACACAGGGTCAGATGCTCCTTCACTGCACCATCGGGGGTGACGCTAATCGATCTTAGATAAACACGACCCTCAGGACTCTGCGTTGTTGTTTCAGTATTAATGAGTGATGTTAACAAACGAACAACACATGGGGTGAAGGTTCGGCTGGTTAGTATTGGCTTTAGCTCGGTAAATGCACCAATATTCGCTGTGTATTCCGACTATTTGCAAGCAGCATGCATTACATTTATGCATTAGGTATAATTATGGTCATCCAACTAAACATCTTAATGAGCACAAAACACAGAGAGATGGGAAAGCATGTGCAATATGACAAGATGAAGGTGAAAATCGTACAAGAGCAAGTTTCGCTTAAACTGTGAAATTAGATACAAGGAGCACTTCATAAAAACCATCATGACAGGCTATGAAGTATGGTTGAACACGGAGGTGGGAGGCAACCAATGAGTCTCAAAACACATCAGGGTCGGAATGCAAAATAAAAATATTTTAAAACAGATTGAGTGAGTGAGTGAGTGAGTGAGTGAATCAGTGAGTGAGTGAGTGAGTGAGTGAGTGAATCAGTGAGCGAGTGAGTGAGTGAGTGAGTGAGTGATTGAGTGAGTGAGTGAGTGAGGGGGTGAGGGGGTGAGTGAATCAGTGAGTGATTGAGTGAGTGAATCAGTTAGTGAGTGAGGGGTTGAGTGAGTGAATCGGTGTGTGTGTGAGTGAATCAGTGAGTGAGTGATTGAGTGAGTGAATCAGTGAGTGAGTGAGTGAGGGGGTGAGTGAATCAGTGAATGATTGAGTGAGTGAATCAGTGAGTGAGTGAGGGGTTGAGTGAGTGAATCGGTGTGTGAGTGAGTGAGGGGGTGAGTGAATCAGTGAGCGAGTGAGTGAGTGAGGGGGTGAGTGAATCAGTGAGTGATTGAGTGAGTGAGTGAGTGATTGAGTGTGTGAGTGAGGGGGTGAGTGAATCAGTGAGTGATTGAGTGAGTGAATCAGTTAGTGAGTGAGGGGTTGAGTGAGTGAATCGGTGTGTGAGTGAGTGAGTGAATCAGTGAGTGAGGGGGTGAGTGAATCAGTGAGTGATTGAGTGAGTGAGTGAGTGAGTGATTGAGTGAGTGAATCAGTGAGTGAATCAGTGAGTGATTGAGTGAGTGATTGAGTGAGTGAGTGAGTGAGTGAATCAGTGAGTGATTGAGTGAGTGAGTGAATCAGTGAGTGAGGGGGTGAGTGAATCAGTGAGTGTTTGAGTGAGTGAGGGGGTGAGTGAATCAATGAATGATTGAGTGAGTGAATCAGTGAGTGAGTGAGGGGTTGAGTGAGTGAATCGGTGTGTGAGTGAGTGAGGGGGTGAGTGAATCAGTGAGCGAGTGAGTGAGTGAGGGGGTGAGTGAATCAGTGAGTGATTGAGTGAGTGAGTGAGTGAGTGATTGAGTGAGTGAGGGGGTGAGTGAATCAGTGAGTGAGTGAATCAGTGAGTGAGTGAGTGATTGAGTGAGTGAATCAGTGAGTGAGGGGGTGAGTGAATCAGTGAGTGATTGAGTGAGTAAGTGAATCAGTGAGTGAGTGAGTGATTGAGTGAGTGAATCAGTGAGTGTTTGAGTGAGTGAGGGGGTGAGTGAATCAGTGAATGATTGAGTGAGTGAATCAGTGAGTGAGTGAGGGGTTGAGTGAGTGAATCGGTGTGTGAGTGAGTGAGTGAGTGATTGAATCAGTGAGTGAGTGAGTGAGTGAGTGAGTGAGTGAGTGAGGGGGTGAGTGAATCAGTGAGTGATTGAGTGAGTGAGTGAGTGAGTGATTGAATCAGTGAGTGAATCAGTGAGTGAGTGAATCGGTGTTTGAGTGAGTGAGTGAGTGAGTGAGTGAATCAGTGAGTGAGTGAGTGAATCAGTGAGTGAGTGAGTGAATCAGTGTTTGAGTGAGTGAGTGAGTGAGTGAGTGAGTGAGTGAGTGAGTGAATCGGTGTGTGAGTGAGTGAGTGAATCGGTGAATGAGTGATTGTTACAGACAGACAGAGACGGGCAGATAGATAGACATAGATAGACAGATAGATAGTGTTGAAAAAAAGCTCAATAAATAAGATATATATATATTTTTTATCTGACTCTCAGTGAATCTAAAACCTAAAAAGCAGCAGTTCAGTGGAGCTGAACACAAGCGGCCACAGCTGAAGACACCAGTGATTCCAGATGCACTGTCACTAGAGCGAGTGCTCTGTTCTGAATCCACCAGCTGTCAGGAAAGAGAGAAGCCACAAACAATGTAAATGTGCACGGCACGTGTCATTTCCTGGGACAGCAGCCACAGCCACAGAGCGAGACATTTACCCACAAACCCAACCCAAACTCTGAGTCCACAAAACACCACACAAGTGATCACTGCTCAAGACCGGCCACCTGCACATGTGACGTACTGTGAGCTCACTCTGAGTCCTGGAGCCCTGCAGGAGAACTGAGGCTTGAGCAGCATTCCTGAATTGAGAACAGGGTTTAAAAAAAGTTTCTTAGGCAACAATCTTCATATATTGTATTCCTCATTTGTAAGTCGCTTTGGATAAAAGCATCTGCAAAATTAATAAATGTAAATGTCGACGCAAGAGGAAGCTGTCTGAAAGGGCTGTCCGGACCCAGATGGTATCCAAAAATAAACATAAAACAATTTTTTTTTCTTTCGTTTTCACCAAAACAATATTCATGGTTGGACTGCTATCGCCAAACTTTTGGTCACTTGTGCCAATGCCAAATGGTTTCATTGGTGCCAACCATAGACTGTAAAAAATATATGGACGTAGTGTCCGTGACGTTACCCATAGGATTCTGAAGAGCAGTTTTGAAGCGTAAAGTAGGGTCGAGCTGGCCGTCGCCATCTTGGCAGCGCATCACTCCCGGATAACAGAAAATGGGCAAAGAGGCGGAATGTGGGCGGAGCTAAGGTGACATGATGACTAACAGACAGCAGATAAATGGCTATCCACCTGTCACTCAAAGTGGCCACACCCTTAATTATGCATAACTTTAATGCTTTATATGATGTAAACGAATGAGTTTAAAAAAAAATTCACCCCCCTCACAGTCGTCATGAAGGGCAAAATTAGCCGTATAGACCAAAACCACAATTTGTACCACACTGTAAACATGTGTTCTTCTGCTGTAAAGTTGGGCATTTTAAAGTTGTCACTTCCGTATTGGCTTCAAGAGAACCTGGGGAGGTTGCCGCTTGGTGCCAACAGTGCACATCTTGGGCTGTGAAACCTATATTGTTCTCTGATGAGTCCACCTTCACTGCCTTTCCCACATCTGTGGGAGTTATGGCCACTCTGCTGGCCAGAGCGAAGCATGGCAGTGGATCAGTGATGATTTGGGCTGCAATATCAGCAGCATATTTGGCATTCCCTACTGTGCTTGATGGGCGTGTCACTGCCAAGGACTATCAGACCATTCTGGAGGACCATGTGCACCTAATGCTTCAAACATTGCACCCTGAAGGTGGTGTCGTGTATCAGCATTATAATGCACCGATACAGAGTGGTGTGATGAACATGAAAGTGAAAGTTGAACATCTCCCATAGCCTCCACAGTCACCAGGGGCCGGTTGCATAAACCGTTAAGACTAGTCTTAAAAGTTAGACATACATTTTTTTCTTTAAAGGGTTAGTTCACCCAAAAATGAAAATTCTGTCATTAATTACTTACCCTCATGTCGTTCGACACCCGTCAGACCTCCGTTCATCTTCGGAACACAAATGAAGATATTTTAGTTGAAATCTAATAGCTCTGAAAGTCCTCCATTGGCACAATGGCACGGTTCACTCTCAAGACCCTTAAAAGGCACTAAAGACGTCGTTACAAAGTCCATCTCACTACAGTGGTTCTAAAATAACTTTATGAATCGGCGACAATAGTTTTTGTGCGCAAAAAAACCCTAAATAACGTCTTATATAGTGATGACGATTTCAAAACACGGCATCATGAAGCTTTGAAGCGTTATGAATCAGTGAGTCGAATCAGCGGTTTGAATCGCCAAATTTCAGCAGTTTGGCGGTTTGACACGTGATCCGAATCATGATTCGACTCACTGATTCATAACGCTTCGAAGCTTCATGATGCTTTGTTTTGAAATCGTCATCACTATATAAGACGTTATTTAGGGTTTTTTTGCGCACAAAAACTATTGTCGCCGATTCATAAAGTTATTGTAGAACCACTGTAGTGAGATGGACTTTGTAACGACGTCTTTAGTACCTTTTAAGGGTCTTGAGAGTGTAGAGTACCATTGAGCAAATGGAGGCCTTTCAGAGCCATCAGATTTCAACTAAAATATCTTAATTTCTGTTCTGAAGATGAACGGAGGTCTGACGGGTGTCAAACGACATGAGGGTAAGTAATTAATGACAGAATTTTCATTTTTGGGTGAACTAACCCTTTAAGACTGTTCATAATGTTTTTAAATCAGTTACATAAAAACATAGACTGGCCTAATTTGATACGAAAAGTAAGACTGAATGCCACTTGCCTAACTGCTAATGGCTCATTCTAGATCTTAAGACACTGTCTTAACATAATGGCTTAGTTTATGCAACACTCACACAAATATCTGAATATTTTTAAGCCACTTTGAGGTATTTTGGAGGAGCGAGTGAGAAAACGTTTTCTCCACCAGCATCACACAGTGACCTGGACACTGTTCTGGAAGAGGAACGGCTCAAAATCCCTTAGGCCACTGTGACTTGTATCTGGCATTCCCAAGACGAATTGATGCTATATTGGCCACAAAAGGAGGCCCTATCACATATTAATATAGTAGACAGAGCTGAAATGAAGTTAAAAATAAGCCTAATGAGTAGAGTTGATTGTCACTGATGTTGAATGAATGATGTTGAATCCTCTGCGTGACTGTGTTGAACTTCTTTCAATTGTAATTTAGTAAATTCCTCTTCCTGTCCTTCCAATTAAAACTCCAATCTAACATCCTGTGCGACGTGACCAATTCAATTTAATTCAATTCAAATTCACACTGATGAACTGAGCGGAGGCCAGTTCTTAAATTGTGAATTGTGGCCGGCCCATGTGTGCAGCGCGGCGGAACCATCTGGACGGATGGATTAAGGACGCACTAAAGTTTCTGGAATGATGCCTCTGCACAGCAGATGAAATCTTAAGCATGCGCTTCTGCCGAGTCTCTGAAGACCACAGAGCAAAGAAGAAGAACGGCAGAATTTCATCTCTCGCCGAAACACCATCTGCCTCGGCCTCTTCATCTTCGGAGAAGGAGAGAGTGTAAAAGCCAAAGAGAGGGAAAGACGTAGATGCTTCCTAACTGCTGCTGCCTCATATCGATACAAGTCCTGTGAGGAGCGACAGAGGGTTTGATATGTCAAGACCCTTGCAAACCCTCCACTTCTGCATTCATTCAACCAAACAGCCCTGATCTATTACACAGCATTTACATTCCACTACTCAAAGCTCAGCCTTAAAGAAGGACTTCACCAAAAACACAAAAGGAGAGATTTTAGACGCTCTTTTTCTATTTGTACACTTCCTGGAACTTGGCAGACATGTTTATTATCAGCTTGAAGGGGTCATGAACTGCATTGTTTTATTGAGTTATAATGTTTCCTGGGGTGCATTTATAATGTTAGTAGGGATGCACCGATCCACATTTTTTCACTTCCGATCCGATCCCGATACCTGAATTTGGATATCGGCCGATACCGATACTATTCCGATACCAGAGCTGTGTTTGCTTTAATATTATTATTATCATCATTGTTGATTTTATATGATGCTGACATAAACTCCACTCAATAGGCAAGTATGATATGAACATAATAGTGACCCAAATTATCACGGTTATCAATTTATATTTGAAAATCAACAAACAAAAAATAAATCAAGCAGCTCTAAGCACTTTTTTAAGCTAGATTCTGTGGGATTTCCTTCCTTATAATGGCCGTCGTCAATGGCAACGCATAATGCATAAATCTCTAATATTATATCTGTAAATATATTCTCAAGCAATATTCTCATCAGTGTTCTATCAGCTATGACACATTTAAATCTAGCATATTTTGTGTTAGAGCCCATACAGTATTCTAGTGAAATAAAGCATATATTTTCATATGATTTGACAGTTTATTTGATTAAATATCAAAAATCCAAAAGGTGTGCATCATACCTGACACCTAGATGAAGACTTTACAGTCAGTTTTATGACTAAGTCATTCTCTTCAAATGCCATTTAAGTTAGAAACGTGTATAACGTTACCAATGTTGTATGTAACTTTAGAGACGGTCCCTAGATTCGAGAACGTCAAGCCAACCTAATGCCAGTCATATCAGATGCGCTGTGGTTCTGCTGTGTTTGTTTGAAACTATTTTCGGTGCTGAAATATAACAAAAACAGTCAACAACAGTATGATGAATGAATCTCCTGCGTGCAGGGGTGTAGCACAAAATCCTGGGCCCTATGCATAGGCAGTCCTGATGGGCCCCCATGTTCAATGTTAAAATATATTCCAGACTTTTCAAAGGGCCCTCTCACTAGACGGGGCCCTGGGTAGTCAAGTCCACTTTTCCCCCCACTACCACGCCCATGCCTGCGTGCATCGCACGTTTATCTCTGCTTTGAGTGTAGATTTCAGCGAGAGTGAGAGCCGCGCGCGCTCTGAACAAAACTCCGCTAATCTGAACGCCTCTGATTATTACATTCATAAACTCAATATAAACACGTGTGATTGGTTATAATGCGCAACGCGATTATAACAGATGGCTTTTGAGAAGACTATAATAAGTTCAAAGTGGCTGGTGTGAGTGTTACACAGCCGAAATACACACGCAGATGGCGATTGTCAATGTCAAGCCCTGATTATTATCTCTTAAATGTCACCCTAGTCTTGTCTGCTTTTTTAAATGTTTGATTGCGTTCGTTGTGTTGTACGACGCGAGGGAGCTTCCACCTCTCTGAATTACGGTTTTGCAAACATTGTCTTGCTCTGCGGTGTTTCCAGTGTGAAGTATTTCCACACAGCTGACATGTTGTATAGCCACAACGCTGCTCAATGCTATCCTGCTGCAAACTGCGGAATGGATTTCCTGAGTGGGGCGTGTCTCATAACTCTGTGTCTCATTGAACCGCGCCTCCGTTCAGGAAATCCATTCCATAGTTTGCAGCCAGCTAGCAGACAAGCCGACAGGAATCACTTTTGGAAAGCGCAGACGTGGCTCATGGGTATCTGATTTCTCTGCAGGTTGGATCGGGAAAATCCGATACGTGAATTAAGCTGGTATCGGTCCCGATACTGGATCGGATCGGCCCCATCCCTAAATGTTAGTATGATTTTTACATCATTATTACATGTGGATCCCTCTTGAAAACTTTTAGCACGTTTTTTTTACTAGTACAGCTCTCAAGGTTAACTAATTGTGAAAAACGTTGATTATGGCATTATATTTAGATCTATAACATTATATTTAGATCTATGGCATTATATTTAGATCTATAACATTATATTTAGATCTATGGCATTATATTCAGATTTATGGCATTATATTTAGATCTATAACATTATATTTAGATCTATGGCATTATATTCAGATCTATGGCATTACATTTAGATCTATGGCATTATATTCAGATCTATAGCATTATATATAGATCAATGGCATTATATTCAGATCTATGGCATTATATTTAGATCTATGGCACATTCAGATCTAGGGCATTATATTCACATCTATGGCATTATATTTAAATCTATGGTACTGGTCTCAGATCAGGCATTAGAATGAACACGGTTACTTACATTACTGTCGAGTCCATATGGTAAAAGTCTGTTTGCAAAGCCTGCGCCGAAATTGCGACTGATTTCCCAAAGAATCCACAGTGAAATGCACCGTATACAAATAAATAAAGCTCAACTGAGACGTTCACATTGTTGAAAATAAATGAGCACATTCCTAGCTTTAGGATCCTTTGGAACGTGATGTTTTTAGTCTGTTTGTCTCTCCTCGTCATCTCACTAACACTCCAGTGGGCGGGGCCAAAGTTGCAATGATGAAGTGGGCGTTGATCTTCTTCTGCAGAGGCGGTCTTTCACCGATCTATGACAGGCTCATTCCACAACGAGTCGTTCTCTGGGCTTGGTTACAATAAAAGCTGTTTTTGGACTAACAAGGAAGTTTTCAGTTCTGAAACATACAGGATATTCTTATAGTATGATGACCTCTTGTGTCAAAAGCTCAAGGAAAATTAGATTTTTCAGTTCATGACCCCTTTAAAAGACACTTAATATTCAGTAATATCAGTTTGGCTGCACTGACACGATCAGATGAGAACAGATGAGTCTTCTTTATTAAATATTATGTGACTTGACTATCATCTGTCATGCACAGAAAGATCTGCATTAAGATTCTTCAAATATTCCTACCGTCCATCAGCACCATTTTTTAATTTTTGAAC
Organism: Gobio occitaniae; assembly: GCA_033150135.1. Lineage (NCBI taxonomy): Eukaryota > Metazoa > Chordata > Actinopteri > Cypriniformes > Gobionidae > Gobio > Gobio occitaniae. Next base: position 19,674 of record JARQWZ010001407.1, on the reverse strand, counting down.
ATAGATGCCATGACGTCAGCTGCTTCTGTGGCTGTATTTCAGACGGTAAGTACACTTGACGTGCAGAAGGTGAGGAGAGACGTTCTGCAGACGTGCCCTGCTGTGCGATAATACAATTATAGATTTATGTCCGTTATTTTTGGAGGCTCACGGGCATTAAGAGGGCGATCGAACAGAATCAAAAGACCTACCAGCAAGACCAGACACAGCACAGAACTGGCTTTTGTCTGACTGAATGTGCGCAGGTTTGTTTGCGAGGATGCATCATGTCCAGCTACCGTGTGCTCATGCTGTAAAAGACACTTAGATTTTCATTTTCCACATATTAAATAGCAAATCAGCTTAATTAGCTTGAGCTCTTTGCTTTCTGGAGTCTAATTAAAGTCATGTAGCGCCGGCAGGTGGTGTGTGTATTCACTGTTTAAGCTTGTTAGTGTTGATTTCAAAGGCAAGAATCACTATAACTTTGTTTTGTTTCTAAAACCCCTGATGTTAGATATTACACTTGGGTCCCAGACACTATCATATAATACACTACCATCCAAAAGTTTGGAGTCGGTTTTTAATTATTATTCAGCAAAGATGCATTAAATTGATCAAAAGTGACAGTAAAGAAATGTATTATGTTGCAAAAAATCTATTTTAAAAAATGCTGTTCTTTTGAACTTTCTATTCATCAAAGAATCCTGAAAAATGTATCATGGTTCCCACAAGAATATGAAGCAGCTGTTTTCAACACTGATGTTTGTTGAGCATCCAATCATCATATCTGAATGATTTCTGAAGGATCATGTGACACTGAAGACTGGAGTAATGATGCTTTGATCAGAGGAAAAAATGACATTTTACAATACATTACAATATAAAACAGTTATTTTACAACATCATAATATTTCACAATATTACAGTTTTTACTGTATTTTGATCATATAAATGCAGGCTTGGTGAGCAGAAGAGACTTCTTTCAGAAATGTAAAAGATCTTACTGACCCCAAACTGTATATCCTGACATTTTTCTACTTTATGAAAACATATGACCTCAATATTGATTTATATAGACATCACCATAACAAACAAACAACAGAATAGGGGTGGCGATAAGACCAAAATCGTATATCAGAATATGAGAAATTTTACTTCTTGATAACGATATATCACGATTATAGTTATTTAAATAAGGTTTTTATGATATCAAAATTTTTGATACCACTGAAAATTTATAATTCTTATCACCATTTTCAATAAACTAATACTAGCCTAAAAAAACCCGTAAAAGGTAAACAGTGATAAAAAAGAGCAAATGAAACAAATTACAATAGATCAAAAACAAATGAAATGGAACTATATAAAAAAATGTATAAAAGACAATGCATAGTCTTTACTGTATAAAATAAATATACAGTACATTGTTATAAAAGTTACAAAAGTGATTCAGTCAAGAGCAGTGAGAGCTTTTTTCAGTTTGTTTGATTAGCATTAAAGGGTTAGTTCGCCCAAAAATGAAAATTCTGTCATTAATTACTTACCCTCATGTCGTTGGACACCCCTCAGACCTCCGTTCATCTTCAGAACAGAAATGAAGATATTTTAGTTGAAATCTGATGGCTCTGAAAGGCCTCCATTGGCACAATGCACTTTACACTCTCAAGACCCTTAAAAGGTACTAAAGACGTCGTTACAAAGTCCATCTCACTACAGTGGTTCTACAATAAATTTATGGAGTGACGAGAATAGTTTTTGTGCGCAAAAAAACCCTAAATAATGACTTACATAGTGATGACCGATTTCAAAACACGGCCGAATCATGATTTGACTCACTGATTCATAACGCTTCGAAGCCTCATGATGCATTATTTTGAAATCGGTCATCACTATATAAGTCGTTATTTAGGTTTTTTTTTTGCGCACAAAAACTATTCTCATCACTTTATAAAGTTATTGTAGAACCACTGTAGTGAGATGGACTTTGTAACGACGTCTTTAGTAGCTTTTAAGGGTCTTGAGAGTGAACCGTGCCATTGTGCCAATGGAGGCCTTTCTGAGCCATCAGATTTCAACTAAAATATCTTCATTTGTGTTCTGAAGATGAACGGAGGTCTGACGGGTGTCGAACGACATGAGGGTAAGTAATTAATGACAGAATTTTCATTTTTGGGTGAACTAACCCTTTAATAATGTCAGCAGGTCAATTTGGACGCTGTCACTTTAAGAGCGACTTCACGGATCCAGCATTCGTGCGTTTTCTTTCTCAATTTCTCAGTTCTTTCTCAACTGTTTACATTGGCTTAAGACATAATTGACTGTTTACTTACAAATACATGGACACTTTGACACATAGCCATGTGTATTTAACTGTTAAAGCCCAACTGGGTGGCAAAAAGCCCTCAGTTCAGTTCTCACACACTCTATGAGCAGTGGCTTCATGTGGAGCGTCTCAGACAGCGCTGAAAAACTCTCTCAGAGAGAGCGCGCATATAATGACACGAGTTGTCTTTCACTGCTAATTGCGCTCAATGGTTTAAAATCACCTGTTTTTAAACGGCAATGCTTAAAAACTCATGCAAACAATACACTTTCATGCGCAGCACAGCAATGTCCCATGAAGAACCACGATAGAGGCGATAGTCTAAAATCTCAACCGGTTGACAAATTTCTACCGGTTAATCGTGTCTAGCGGTATATCGTCCACCCCTACAACAGATCTTCAATTAATCATTAATTCAAATGGACAGTTTTGAAATGAATCATAGGATTGAATCAAACGACCCAACTCTACTATTGTTTCTTCTATTGAAGTCTAAATCATAGACGCTAAAACTCTTTCTTACGCCATAAACAAACTCCACACAAAGGCAGATGGAAATGTTTAGTCAATATAAACCTGCTGAACATATTTAACATGCATTATTGCATTATTGTAGTGGTATTCAAGGGGGAGATGCAAAGCAGATGTGCTATTATTCAGGTAACTAGATATAAACTCTTACCTGTTTACAGGTAATAAATGTTGACAGCTTAATTCAATTTAACTATCTTGCTAGATACTCTTCACATTTTTGTAGAGATGACAGCAGAAGCAGAGAATTAAAGGGGACATCAGATGAAATTTTGAAGATTGAACTTTTTTCCATTTAGCTAGGTTTCACACAGGCAGTTTGCTATGGGCTGAGTCTGAAACTGTGTTATCCAGTGAGCTGTTACAATTAGGGGTGGTGAAAAAAATCGATTATCGATTAATCGCGAGTATGTTATGGACGAGCATGAATCGATCATTAAATTTTCAAAAATCGATTTTTTTATTTATCTAAACCTGACACTACCACCGTGTGTGTGTGTGTGTGTTCATTAGATGAATGTAAATCTGTCGTTAATGCTGAGATGATTCTGAGGGAACACTCTAGAAATCCTTCCGCCTCGCCTCCTCTGGAGCTCAGGCACATTAGCATTAGCGCGTTAGCACGGCTCAGATTCGCGCACAAACTCCGAATAAACGCCTTCAATCCGCAGATTTATGAGCGCTTCAGATGAGCGAGCGCGACACACATCGACGCGCACATTCGCGGGAATTAAGGCGATCCTGAGGACGCGATGAGCGGATCACACACACACACACAGCCGGACTGATGCTGGAAACACACTGCCGCTCCGCTGCACCGACCCGCGGCTCCCGCTCACGGAACCGAACGGGCCTCGACACTCCTCCGACACGAACCCGTTTTTCTTCTGTCGTTTTTTCCCCTTTTGTCTTTCTCACGTCAGGAAACGAACGAGAGGAGCTTGAGCGGTCCACGCGCTCCCGCCCCCCTCACGCGCGCACCGCATCCATCACTCTTGACATTTTGTCACTGTGTTCTACAGTTCAGTATATAAGCTGAAGCTACAGTAAGTTGTTCAAAAATGTTCATTTTGTCTTCTTAATGATTAAATTGGACAATTTTCTTCTAGAAAGACAAGGTGTTTGGAGAAAAAACTTCTTCTTTAAACTTCTTCTTTACCTTGACATGTTTCGACTGCAACCTGCAGTCTTCCTCCACCTGAACACGTTGTTTTTCTAGAAGAAAATTGTCCAATTTCTACAGTATGTTGGTTCTGATCTACTTCCTAAAGGAAATAAGCCTTTCATTTATTTGTTATTGTTTAGTTCAACTTGATGAGTCACAACACAATGTGATGTATTCATTTCTGTGTAACTACACGACACTACACGACAAGTGCTTTGAGTTGTTGTTACTCAATAAAAGAGTTAAGTAATTCAGTAGCTGACTTTTTTTTTTTATACTGCAATCACTTTGTAGTGTATTTTCGTTTACTGTTGTGAAATGGAAAATCAATAATCGCTAACCGAGAATCGTTAATCGGTAATAATCGAAAATCGACTGTAATCGAATCGGGACTTCAATAATCGTAATCGAATCGAATCGGGAAATCAGACAGATTAACCACCCCTAGTTACAATGTGCAGACGGTTTCTACATACAGTAGCTGACGCACTCTGGCGTATTAGCACAGTAGGGCTGGGTATTGACACAAATTTCCCAATTCGATTCGATTTCGATTCACAAGCTTTCGATACGATTTTCGATTTGTTTCGATTCAATTCAATATGAATCGATTCTTTTGGATATGTATCAGGTAGGCTATAATACATGGAAAACTAATTTTTGTATTCACTGATCTGTATACAAACATTTAAATGACACATTTTTTTTATAATAATAAAGTTATAATATTAACTTCACAATTACATAATTATAATTCCACTCCAATTAGTTTTTTGAAATGTAAACATTTAAATGGTGGCTGTCATAAAAACTTGCCAGATTTATTCATACATACATGCATTAAATATTGAAGAATATTGACAATGAATATCTTATGTAATGTGGTGCATATAATCAGCAAAATGCTCCACTCTAGAGTTAATTTTTCTAGCTGACTAACAAGTTTATGGACACTGGATATGGTTTTTCTGAGGTAAATGTGACGTTACATGACATTGTTTACAAGCCGTTTTACTGACATCTTTCTGCGGTTGAAACACTGATTGAGCGATTCTATGTGACATGATATGGATTTCGGTAAGTTGTCCTGTATCTTTTAACACACTTTCAGAAGCTCATTCATGTTTATTTCACGCTGTGACTGGTTTTAAGGCGGAAGAGAAGATCTGTTCATGTGCCGGTTCTTTTGAGCTGAGCTGCAGCAGAGCGATCTCGCGCCACAATGCCAAAACGGTATTTGTGTTTTTGAATTTCGTAAAAAAAAATTGACGTAATTTGAAATCTGAGACTTTGTTTCATATCAATAGTAATAAAGCACAAAGATAATTGCAATTTATTGGATGGGAGGCGCGCTACAATGTTTATTTCATTCATTAACTGAAAACAGGATGACTAATCGATTCTTGGGATTTAAGAATCAATATTGTTTTGTAAAAGTGAGAATCGATTAAAATCGAGAAATGTATATTTTTTCCCCAGCCCTATAGCACAGACCCCGCTCTGCGCAAGTTGTAGTTGTTAGCTGTGTAATTCGCTGTGTATGTTGATGATAATTCAAGGGTTAGAGAGAGAGTTTATGGATTAGACTTTAATGCACACTTCTTGTTCTGTGTATTCAGCTCTTACGGTGATTGTCTGATGTGAAAACGGACTCTTCATCTTTTGTGTTATGTACAATAAACTTCATAAAACTCATCAGTAAAGTTTTGGATTTCGGGGTCCGCTACAACAGGCTTGTACTAATAGTGGATAAAAGCAAGACAACATAATTTATAACCGTAGTTAAACTAAACTATACCTGTTCTATCTCCATGCAGCATTTATTCTCTGGCTCTGTAGGCATTATTGTCCGACTGAACTTGACAGTGTCTGATATTTTTAGTGCTTGAGATTGTCCAGTTTCGTTGCCGGCGTGAGATCTTGAAGCTCCGTCCTCTTCTTGAAAGGGGGCTGGGAGCAGTAGCTCATTTGCATTTAAAGGGAACCACACATAAACGGTGTGTTTTTGCTCACATGCTTTGGCAATTTTAACATGCTATAAGAAATTATCTGTGGGGTATTTTGAGCTAAAGCTTCACATACACCAGGGGTGTCCAAAGTCCGGCCCGCGGGCCAAATGCGGGCCGGGGATGAATTTCAAACGGCCCGCAGCTTGTTTATTAAAATATATTATATGTGGCCCGCCACGGATAATTTACAAATCATGCAGTTTCACGATGTCAACACAAGGTGGCAGTGCTAGACTTTAGGCCAGGGAAACAGCGGCCAAAGCGGAACGAAACAGCGCTGCTGGTGCTCTGACCTGAACAAATGTGTTTACTTGCTGAGTGTCTCGATCACATGACCACTAAACAGCCAATGAGAAGCGTTCGAGTTCGGCGCAGAGGTCTCCGGTACGAGCTGCAAATCTCTGTGATTTGATTTAATTTAAATCCAGTTAAACAGCGCTGACTTAATAAACAACACTAACGTGCAAATCAGCTGAGCCGATTCAAAATACTTTTCAAACATCAATTCACATTTCAAATTTATCATGGATTTACTGTGGTAACACTACCTGTAACCATGGCAATTTGTCAGAAATGTAGGTTAATATCAAATTTTATTTAATTTGTAATGTAGACATGTATTAAATGAGTAATAAATGACAATTTTTTGTCATAAACTTTTGTATTTATATGTCTATAGACTAAATACCATTCTTTCTATATATATATATATATATATATATATATATATATATATATATATATATATATATATATATATATATATATATATATATATATATATATATATATATATATATATATATATATATATATATATATATATATATATATATATATATATATATATATATATATATATATATATATATATATATATATTTATTACTTTTTTCCTTGTGTGCACTGCAAAAAATGCTGTCATTTAATATTTTTGTCTTGTTTCTAGTCTAAATATATCTAAAAATTCTTATATCAAGATGTTACGAGAAGTTAAATGACATTAGATATTTTTTCTTGTTTTCTGGAAAATAAAATAAAATTGCAGTTTTTGCTTAAAACAAGCAAATATATCTGCCAATGGGGTAAGAAAAATAATGTAAGATAAAGGAAGATTTTGGAAGATTATTTTTCTAATCCATTGGCAGATAATTTAGTTTGTTTCAAGCAAAAACTCAATTCATTTAGATTTTTCCCCCAGGAATCAAGAAAAAATATGTAATTTTCCTTAGTAAAAGCATCTTGATTTAAGAATTTTTAGATATTTGGACTGGAAAAAAAGACAGAAATACCAAGTAAGAAAAGCATGTTTTATAGTGTGGTTTTACCTGTGGTGATCTATATAGAGCACTTGTTCAATTTAAATAAGAATAGAGTTCTAACTCAGTAATAATATTTAAATTTCACCCATTAAAATTTTTTGGTTGATGAAAGTTTTACAGATATTGTTAAATATCTATACATTTCCTGTGTCCTATCTCAAGCTACTCTACTATCAGCTCAAGCTTTTGTCAAATCTGTCATGTTTCAAAGAAACAAAACATGTGATATTATATATATAATAGAAAAGGGACCGGCCCCCGGGTATGTCCACAACATCGAATCCGGCCCCCTTTAAAAAAAGTTTAGACACCCCTGACATACACACTCTGGGGACATCAAACTTATTCGGACATCCAATGTCCTCTTAAATGCTAATAACCACTCCTCCCCTTATGGTGATGCTGAGAATGCAACTCTTATATTACGTGATACATTATAAATTGCATTTTAGAAAATCAAGAAATCAAGTGTTGCAAAGAGTATGCGCTGTCACACTTGTGAGACAAAACTAATTTGCAAAACTAATCTAATTACACTCTCGTTAGGAACCTAATGGCCCAATGAAAACACATTTAAATCATATTCACAAAGTTGCTCATTTTTCTACAAACACATTTGCATTTCCAATATATATATCGCCTTGCTCTACATTACAGAGATGAGTTTTGCACACATTCAAAAATCCAATTCTTTGTTTTGTGCTCTTACTTTCTCGCCTGTAAGATGAAAATTCATATGTGAAAAAAACCTTCCACATATTTGAGATTTCTGCGACGTGGCAGCAGCAGAGCCGTCGTGGATTGACATGAGCGAGATTTGTGACTCATTCTAATATGAGCGGTTTAAAATGGGGTCTTTGTTTTCTACGAGAGCGAGAGGAGAGAGAGTTCAGTGTGGTCTTAATGAGCTGTCCAGTAAATGGATCGGTTGCCTGGACACAAATGAAGTCCGTTCTCAGAAATTAAGCGGAATGATTATTCACTGAGGTTGAGAATCTCAGACAGACATGACTAAAGCAGCATCTCCACTGACAGCATCATTTACTCCAGAACACTTAAAGGGACAGATCACAAACAAAAACTAGGCTATTCTAAACTTTGTGCTGTCAAGCTCCAAAAAGGACAAAAATATATAGACCAATAATTAAAATATAGTGCAAATGGAATGCACTTCCTGTGTGAACGGCCACTAAAAGCTTAGATTCAGTACCACAGTCCAGGGCCGTAACCAACACAGACAATGAAGGGACGTTTAAAATAAGTTTTAAATGCTAAATTTTTAGATTGGTCTGCTTCAGCGGTCTAACAGTGCTCGTCAATGTCAGAATGAGTCTGATGGCCAATCAAAGCTAAGAAGGCGGGGCTAACTTTTCACAGAAGACGAGTGTGAAGTGCAACGCAATGCTTTAGTTTTAGCAGTAAAAGACAGAAGTAGCAAAATATTTATTTTTTGTGACAACATCTTTACGATAGAAGTGATCAGCGACTGACAGTAATGTCCAGTGATTCAAACTACTCAACATTGTTATGAAATTTCACTGTTTTGAATTGAAAATATGCTATGATTTACACGATTCGTGTATGAATGTGATGAGATAAGAAACGATAAGAAATTAGACATACAAATAAGAGTGAATGTGTGCAAAAAATATATTATTTACAAATAGTTTACATTGAATAGGCCCTACTTCATAAACTATAGACCTGGAACATTTACCATTCTTATTTATTTTTCTTTATTTCCTTAAAGCCCTTTTAATCCTTTAATTATTTAATTCCTTTATGTCAGAGAACTTTTGTTACTTTTGTAGACTTTCTAAAATGTAGAGTAAAAAAAATATTAAAGGATGGTCACACGTTTTACCAATCATCGTCCATGAACTTTCTAGACATTGTGATTGATTACTGGGTACAGACCTTTACATTTAAATCCCAACAAATCCATTAATGAATCACTTCAATCACTTCAGCTCAATCCACTGAAAAAAACAACAACTCAAAACAACAATTTGTTTCCAGATGAATTACTTAAAGGTGCACTATGTAACTTTTCCGTCCGCTGGAGGTCGCCTATTCAAAACAAAGGCGTTGATGACGCTAAATTTGAGCGCAGGGACATGTGGTCTTCACCTCACAGCCGGTGGGAAAGAATTGGGACAGGACTCGGGCAGAAATCATGTTGATGGATGTGATTATTAGCGTTACTGTAGTGAAGCAGAGCAGGAGTGAGTGTTGTGGAGCTGAGGAACCGCTGGAGCGATTGTTAATAAGATGAACGCAACACACGCCTTGCGAGCAGCGGGACTTTTATTATGACACAGTCGCCGGCGCCACTTCCACTTTTCCAGTCATGAGTGTGAGGTAATGCAGCTCTGTTGATCATATTAGACACATCTGAGTGTGTGTGTGATGTGATGACGTTACTCTCAGCGGCTGCTATGACACTTGTTCACACTGCAGTGAGAGTAAAGCGTTTCTGCAGAATAAAACCGGAAACCGAGGATGATGTCATCGACAGGCCACGCCCTCACATGTCCCGGTTCCTCGGTTAAAATAACAATTCCTCACGATTTACAAATAGTTGGAAACATTTGGGATATGGTAAGTACTCAACTGAACTAAATATATAACACTGGCCTAGTGGTTTTTGGATATTTTACTGAAAAAATGTTACATAGTGCAGTTTTAAGTTGATTTGTTAAATGGTACACCCACTTAAAACAAATCAACTCAAGATAAATGAGTTCAGAAATGAATCAGTGAGGCTGATTTGTTAACTGGTTCAATCAATTGAAAAGACTCAACTCAAAAGAACAAATCGGATATTAATATGGTTTGCAAGCACGTGTTACCCTACACAAAAGCAATAGCTGATTTTTTATTATTATTTATATACAGTATTACATTATTTATGAGCACTGACAGGTGAAGTGAATAGCACTGATTATCTCTTCATCACCTGTTAGTGGGTGGGATATATTAGGCACCAAGTGAACATTTTGTCCTCAGAGTTGATGTGTTAGAAGCAGGAAAAATGGGCAAGCGTAAGGATTTGAGCGAGTTTGACAAGGGCCAGATTGTGATGGCGAGACGACTGGGTCAGAGCATCTCCAAAACTGCAGCTCTCGTGGGCTGTTCCCGGTCTGCAGTGGTCAGTCTCTATCAAAAGTGCTCCAAGGAAGGAACAGTGGAGAACCGGAGACAGGGTCATGGGCGGCCGAGGCTCATTGATGCCCGTGTGGTCTGATCAAACAGACGAGCTACTGGAGCTCAAACTGCTCAAGAAGTTAATGCTGGTTCTGATAGAAAGGTGTCAGAATACACAGTTTGTTGCGTATGGGGCGGCACAGCCGCAGACCAGTCAGGGTTTCCATGCTGACCCCATCCACCGGCACAATATATTCTAGAACTAGAAAAATGCACATTCACCATATGCATTTGAAAAAGCACTTAATATAAAGCTGTTATTGACTCGGAAAACCATCAGCAACGCTGCATAACTATAACACCATTATATCAGCTGGAGAGAGTAAGGAATATCTGAATGAGAAATGTAAGTAACGGTTCTTATTTAGAAAAATAAATATTGAAAGATGGTTTTTGAATATTTGCATTCTTCCGCTGATAGAACATCATATTAAAACAGTCTGTCAGCGCTGAATCTACACAGAATCAATACTGGGTAAATGATCTAATGATTTATTCACTGACTGAATCATTTTAAGTGGTTCCTGACTCACTCAAAATGAATCAAAAACTGTTATGATGTACTTAAGGCTTAAATCAATATGACAACTGATGGCTTGTTCATATGACAACATGTAGTTAAAGATACATATTCAGAGGACAGATTTGATGGTAATAAATAAATAAATAAAACCGCTACAAAAACATTTTAAATGTTTTTGAATTATTGATTTGTTGATTGAGTCATTAAGATATTAGAATCATGAATTGGAACCAGAATCATAAAATTCCTTGATTCCCATTCGTGGATGTAACGTGTGTGTGTGTGTGTGTGTGTGTGTGGGGGGTAACAACACAACAGCAGCTGTGAAAGCAGTGAGGTTAGAGATCTATCAAACGCTCAGTAAAGATTAATGCTTTATTCGCTGAGGCCAAACAGGGTGTGAAATGAGTTAAAGCAAGCAGGTGTACAAAATGAAAATATGAACACACACACACACACACACACTCAACTGTCTAAAGAAAACATACTCTAACCTTGACAACTGCACATGCTTTATGATGCAACCGGGTTTTTATTGTTTCACGTCGACTCGCTCAGTTTAATGACTGGCGGCGTTTTATGAGAAGCATTTCTGCACGACATACACACACACACACACATCACAAAAAACCAAACACACACACACCTTCGTCTCTCACAAAACCACCTGCTTCTGCAGACATCAATGCATCAGCGTTCATCACCAGCATTGGGTTCTGAGAGAAATCTCTAAAATCAGAATCATGAAACAACATCTCCAGGCCACATTTCACTAACGCTCCAAAATGTCTTGATTTCGGTGTGAAATACAACATGTTTTCGTGAGATTCACCCAACTGACAGAGAAGTGGGAAAGATCACGTGATCAGCCTGAGGAATGTGGATCTGATGCTCAAGACAGAAGCCAGCCGACAACTAACACACACACACATATGCAACAGCTGCCCGATGTATCTGCTTCCTCAAGGAGCAACAGGAGAAAGAATGTGTGTCCTGATAATGTGCTCCCTCACAATCTACAACACACTCTCCTAAAGTGGTGGCAATGTCTTCCCATGAGTCTCTGCTTCCCTTCATTCCAGCAGTCGTGCGTCAGTCATCACCTCGGGAATCAGGGACGACTCTGATGGTAAATTCAATCAGCTGTTGTTTTGATCTCTCTTACCTGCGACTGAGTTGGGCCGAGGCATCATCAGACTGGACGTGTTTTGTGTGGGATAGTGGACGGGTCCCTCAGAAGTCTTCTTAGCCACGGAGAGGATCCGTACTTCTGTCCCGGACGTTGATGCTTCTTCCTCGGCCACCGGAGAGCATGTGTCCACCCGTGTGGCCGTCTGTGCCAGCACATGCTGACCGCTGATCCTTATACTGCCCTCCTTACCCCACTCCAGACTGGAGCCGCTGCGGTCGTCATTCTCTGAGGAGCTGGTGATGGTGGCTGGATGAGAGAAACAAGAGACCAGATCACAACTTGAAATATTCCGATTCATTCATTGAAATTGATTCAGAGTAGTGTTAGACCGATATATCGGGCCGATATTTGCGCTTTTTACATGTATCGGCCGATACAAGGCTGCTGCGTTCGCCGATATTTTTTTCCTGCATTATTTACAGACAGGCGTCCACAGGGCAGCTCTCACCGTCTTCAAACTGTCTTGCTCTCCCTCTCTCGCGCATATTAATCAAAATCAATTGAGAATTGACACAATGGTAAAAGGTCGAAAGACTGAAGTTTCACGTAGAGCATTGGGAGATTTTTTCCTGAGTTACCGCTGATGTTGCTCTACAAGAGATTAAGTTAAGTGCACCTACACTCTAAAAAATGCTGGGTTAAAAATAACCCAAGTTGGGTTGAAAATTGACTAATCCAGCAATTGGGTTGTTTTAACCCAGCAATTGGGTTGTTTTAACCCAGCAATTGGGTTGTTTTAAGCAAACATTTAACCCAACCGCTGGGTCAAAACAACCCAATTGCTGGGTTAGTCCACATTCAACCCAACTTGGGTTATTTTTAACCCAGGATTTTTTAGAGTGTAACTATTAAATGACTAGGTTGTAAATAGTTTTGAAATGAAGTATAGTACAGTCAGTGTGCACTTTATTATGCTGCTTGCTTGTTGATACTGTGCAATAGTGTAATTATTTTATTTATGCTTAAATATTTATTTTCACCACTGAACTTTTTTTTTTCTTCTTCTACCTCACCTGTTTTTACTATTTGTTGAATATTGTTTTTTTTAGTTCAATAAATGTTCCTTTTTTAAATTTTAAATTATCATCATGATCATTGTGTCATTTTTATGATGTAAATTGAGGGAGCAAAAGCAGTATCGGCTCTAAATATCGGCTCAAGAAAATCGGCAGCCCGTATCGGTCATCGGCTAAAGCTGATGAAAAAAAATCGGTATCGGCACTAAAAAATCCATATCGGTCAATCCCTACTTCAGAGTACATTTCTGACAAAAAAACCTCAAGTTACTCACCATCTTAAATTGTTTGGGACACACTATAAATTAGGTAATCAAAATGAGGGCTGTGCGATTGATCGGAAATCGTAATAAAATCGCGATGTGAGCATGTGTTATAAACCACAGAAAGCATGAACAGAACAAAGCGGTCCAAAAAAAACAAAAACGGGAATATTATAGATTCAGGAGAGATGATGTATCATAGAGCCAGGTTAGTTTAGGCAAGTTGCGGCAAAACATTCACAGAACGCGATTTGGGGTTGAAAACACAACGGTTAAAGACGTCCGACTAACGCATGTTTACATAGAAAAACAATGGCACAGGTGAACAAAAATTTATAATACAGGCATTTGCAAACTGCACAACATATGAAAAGAGTTCAAAAAGGCATAAAGAAATCATTTATGCAAAGATATGGTGCCTGCAAATATCGTCAATAAGACAAGTATGCAGTGATTAATACTACAATATTGATTAAAAAAAATCATGATAGTATTTTTTTGTCCATATCGCACAGCCCTAATCAAAACGGCAATAAATAAATAAACATTATTATGAAATAAATACTATATTATTATTATTTTATGACTGGCTGCTATACTACTCTTCATCTATGCTTTTTATATATAATCAAGGTTACTATAATTAACTAAAATTAAAACCTCAAACATTTTAGTTAATTAAAATAATATAAACTTTTACTGCAATGAAATAAAATATAAAATACGTATTTTATTTTAGCGAATTGCCAAGGCAACATTTCTCATTTTCATTTAGTTTACTAAATAAAATCAATAAAAACTATATAGACATATATAAAAATTAAACTAAAGTAAAAAATAAATAATTACTAAAAATTTAAATAAAATTAAGGTGAAAAAGGACAATATGAATAAAAACTAAATATTAATAAAAACTATAATAGTATCTGAACTATACTAAAATAATGTGTGAGTATATAATATATGCATGCTTCAATTATTCATAAATTTTGCTATTTATGCAGCTATTAGTGAGCATTATATATATATATATATATATATATATATATATATACACACACACACACACATATATATATATATATACGTACCTAACTAACCCTACCTACCGACCTACCTAGCCCTACCTACTTAACTAACCCAAACCCTACCTACCGACCTACCAAACTAACCCTAACCCTACCTACCTAACTAACTACCTAACTACCTAACTAACTAACTAACTAACTAACTAACTAACTAACTAACCCTCCCTACCTACCTAACTAACCCTAACCTACCGACCTACCAAACTAACCCTACCTACCTAACTAACTACCTACCTAACTAACCCTAACCCTCCCTACTTACCTAACTTACCCTAACCTACCGACCTACCAAACTAACCCTAACCCTACCTACCTAACTAACTACCAAACTAAGTAATCTACCTAATCTAACCTCCCTACCTACCTAACTAACCCTAACCTACCGAACTACCAAACTAACCCTAACCCTACCTACCTAACGAACAACCTAACTAACTAACTAACCCTAACCCTCCCTACCTACCTAACTAACCCTAACCCTACCTACCGACCAACCTACCTACCTACCTACCTACTTAACTAACCCTAACTCTACCTACCGACCTACCAAACTAGCCCTACCTACCTAACTAACTACCTAGCTAACTAACCCTAACCCTCCCTACCTAACTAACCCTAACCTACCGACCTACCTAACTAACCCTACCTACCTAACTACTTAACTAATCCTAACTAACTAACTAACTAACTAACTAACTAACTAACTAACTAACTAACTAACTAACTAACTAACTAACTAACTAACTAACTAACTAATTAACCCTACCTACCTACCTAACTAACCCTAATCCGACATACCTACCTAACCCTTACCCTACCTACCAAACTAACCCTAACCCTACCTACCTAACTAACTACCTAACTAACTAACTAACTAACTAACTAACTAACTAACTAACTAACTAACCCTCCCTACCTACCTAACTAACCCTAACCCTACCTACCGACCAACCTACCTACCTACCTAACCCTACCTACTTAACTAACCCTAACTCTACCTACCGACCTACGAAACTAGCCCTACCTACCTAACTAACTACCTAACTAACTAACCCTAACCCTACCTACCTAGCTAACTAACCCTAACCCTCCCTACCTACCTAACTAACCCTAACCTACCGACCTACCTAACTAACCCTACCTACCTAACTACTTAACTAATCCTAACTAACTAACTAATTAACCCTACCTACCTACCTAACCCTACCTACTTAACTAACCCTAACTCTACCTACAGATCTACCAAACTAACCCTACCTACCTAACTAACTAACCCTAACCCTACCTACCTAACTAACTAACCCTAACCTACCGACCTACCTAACCCTACCTACCTAACTACTTAACTAATCCTAACTAACTAACCAACCAACCAACCAACCAACCAACCAACCAACCAACTAACTAACTAACTAACTAACTAACTAACTAACTAACTAACTATCTAACCCTACCTACCTACCTAACTAACCCTAATCCAACCAACCTACCCCTTACCCTACCTACCTAACTAACCCTAACCTACCCCTAACTACCTAACCCTACCTACCTACCTACCTAACTAACCCTAACCACCTTCCAATCAGTCAATCAATCAATCAATCCATCCATCCATCCATCCATCCATCCATCCATACATAAATATTGCATGGGAGGTGTTACAAATAATATAAAGTCCAAATCTTCACACATCCTCTGAAAAAGAAGATGAAGAGTGGCAAACAGGAGAGCATGTAAATGAAAACGGTCAGAAAAAGGTGTGAGATGGAAGGTGGAAGCCAATCTCAGATGCCCATCATAACTCGTGTCTGAGCGGTGATATTACTGCTGATAAACACTGATGAGTCATCACTGACCTTATCAACACGTTCACCTGATCGCCGTTTCACGCCAGTGTGCTGCTAATGAGCATTAGCCTGTTTCATCCCCCACAACCTCATTAAAAACTGACCATTACAAACACACAGCATCAGGATGGATGTCGGATCAGTGTCTGCTATCCATGCTAATAACTCTGCCTTTTTTATTCTAATTAAAAATTCATAAATAAACAATGAATAGACAAACACACCAACAATGAACAAAACTGAAGCACTGAATCAATAGCGATAAATGAGTGTCTGAATCCATGCATGTGTTTGTTCAGTGATCTGAGGGTTTGATTTCAGCTCCTGAGTTTATTACAAAATAACACGCGTGACAACAGCTGCATGTGTCATGTGTCAGAGCTTGCACACGCACACAGACATGCTTATACAATGTGGTCTGAACATCTGAGAGTGTAGCTATTTTGTATTTATTTCTAATTTACTACATACATTTACTATCTCTTTTGCTTTAAAGAAGCACACATGACCAGAGCACAGTCTACCTTATCAAACTTGATGAACAGTGAAGTGCCACATGGACTCTGGATTGCTGGAAGTTATTTTTAGTAAGTAAGCAAACAAGTAAAGAGGTAAATGAGTAAGTAGATAGACAGACAGATAGACAAATGATAGATGGATGGACAGACAGACAGATAGACAAATGATAGATGGATGATAGACAAACAGACGGATGGACAGACAGAGGGATGACAGTCGGATGGACAGACAGACAGATGACAGTCGGACGGACAGACCGACAGACAGATGATAGACAGATGGACAGACAGACGGATGATAGACAGATGGACAGACAGACGATAGACGGATTTCAAGAACAGATGGATGATAGACGGATGGACAGACAGACAGATGGATGATAGACGGATGGACAGACAGACAGACAGATGGATGATAAGACACATGGACAGACATACAGACAGACAGATGGATGATAGACAGACGGACGGACAGACGGACAGACAGACCGAGGGATGATAGACAGTCAGAAAGACAGACAGACAGATAGATGATAAGACACATGGACAGACATACAGACGGATAATAGACAGATGGACACACAGACGGATGATAGATGGATGGACAGACAGATAGACGGAGGATAGACGGAAGGACAGACAGTCAGACGGATGATAGACAGATGGATAGACAGACATACAGATGGATGATAGACGGATGGACAGACAGATGGAGGATAGACGGAAGGACAGACAGTCAGACGGATGATAGATAGATGGATAGACAGACAGACAGACAGATGGATGATAGACGGATGGACAGACATACAGACAGACAGACAGACGGATGATAGACAGATGGACAGACAGACAGACCGATGGATGATAGACAGACAGAAAGACAGACGGATGATAAGACACATGGACAGACATACAGATGGATAATAGACAGATGGACAGACAGACGGATGATAGATGGATGGACAGACAGATAGACGGAGGATAGACGGAAGGACAGACAGTCAGACGGATGATAGACAGATGGAGACAGACAGATGGATGATAGACGGATGGAAAGACATACAGACAGACAGATGGATGATAGACAGATGGACAGACAGACAGAGGGATGATAGATGGATGGATGTCTGGACAGACAGATAGACGGATGATAGACGGAAGGACAGACAGTTAGACGGATGATAGACAGACAGACAGAGGGATGATAGATAGATGGATGGATGGACAGACAGATAAACGGATGATAGACGGAAGGACAGACAGTTAGACGGATGATAGACAGACAGACAGATGGATGATAGACGGATGGACAGACAGACGGAGGATAGACAGATGGACAGACAGACGATAGACAGATGGACAGACAGACAGACGGATTATAGACAATGATAGATGGATGGACAGACAGACAGATGATAGATGGAAGGACAGATGGATGACAGACGAATGGATACAGACAGACGGATGACAGACGAATGGACAGACAGACAGATGGATGATAGATAGAAGGACAGATATATATGACAGACAGACAGATAGACGGATGATAGACAGATGGACAGACAGACAGACAGATGATAGACGGAAAGACAGAGAGATGGATGACAGACGGATGACAGATGAATGGACAGACGGATGACAGACGAATGGACAGACATACAGACGGATGATAGACGGAAGGACAGATAGATATGACAGACAGACAGATAGACGGATGGACAGACAGACAGACAGACAGATAGACGGATGAAAGACAGACGGATGACAGACGAATGGACAGACAGACAGACAGACGGATGACAGACGAATGGACAGACAGACGGATGATAGATGGATGGACAGACAGACAGATAGATGAGAGACGGAAGGACAGACAGACGGATGACAGACGAATGGACAGAGAGACAGACGGATGACAGACGAATGGACAGATGGATGATAGACGAATGGACAGATGGATGATAGATGGAAGGACAGATAGATATGACAGACAGATAGACGGATGGACAGACAGACAGACAGATAGACGGATGAAAGACAGACGGATGACAGACAAATGGACAGACAGACAGACGAATGGACAGACAGACGGATGACAGACAAATGGACAGACAGACAGACGGATGATAGATGGATGGACAGACAGACAGACGGATGGACAGACAGATAGACAGATGATAGACGGAAAGACAGCGAGATGGATGACAGACGGATGACAGACGAATGGACAGACGGATGACAGACGAATGGACAGACAGACAGATGGATGATAGACGGAAGGACAGATAGATATGACAGATAGACAGATAGATGGATGGACAGACAGATGAGAGACGGAAGGACAGACAGACGGATGACAGACGAATGGACAGAGAGACAGACGGATGACAGACGAATGGACAGATGGATGATAGACGAATGGACAGATGGATGATAGATGGAAGGACAGATAGATATGACAGACAGACAGACAGATAGACGGATGGACAGACAGATAGACGGATGAAAGACAGACGGATGACAGACGAATGGACCGACAGACAGACGAATGGACAGACAGACAGACAGACAGACAGACGGATGACAGACAAATGGACAGACAGACAGACGGATGATAGATGGATGGACAGACAGACGGATGGACAGACAGATAGACAGATGATAGACGGAAAGACAGAGAGATGGATG